>CM069906.1:123933004-124154274 GCA_036172215.1 Camellia granthamiana | reverse complement strand
AACATTTTACTCAACTACGAGGGCAATTGTGAATCACTTTTTGCGGCGGATGGTTCAATTTCAGATGATTTTGTTACTTTTGATGTGTTGAATGTTGTTAATTGCCATTTAACTACTGATCATGAATCTTTGCTGGATAAACCTTTTCTTGCTTCTACGGTCAAGCATGCACTTTTTCAAATGGGTAAATTAAAGGCTCTTGGGCCAGATGGTTTTATTGCTGGTTTTTTATCAAAAATTTTGGAAAATTGTGGGGGGGAAAGGTGACTAAATCTGTTCTTGCTTTTTTGAATTCTGGGTTTCTTTTGAAAAATTTTAATCAAACGTTTATCTGTCTCATTCCAAAGAAACCAAACCCAGTTACGGTCAATGATTACAGACCGATTAGTCTTTGTAATGTCATTTATAAAATTGGAGCAAAAGTTCTAGCTAATTGGTTACGAGAGGTGCTGCCAGATTTGATTTCGCCATGCCAAAATTCTTTTGTAATGGGTCGCCTTATTGTTGATAATTTTTTTTTTTAGCCCATGAGCTTATTGAATTTATTAGACGAAGGAAAAAAGGTAAAATAAAAATAAAAAATAAAAAAATAGGGCTGAAACTAGATATGAATAAGGCATATGATAGGGTAAGTTGGTATTTTTTGGAGCAGGCTCTTATAAAGCTAGATTTTTTGGAAAAGTGGATTCAATTGCTTAATCAATGCGTCTGTATTGTCTCTTATTCTATTTTGGTGAATGACAAATCTAAATTTTTTGAACCCAAATTAGGATTACGACAAGTTGATCTCCTTTCCCCATATATTTATTCATTCTTGTCATGCAAGTTTTGTCTGAAGGGTTTGCTCACTTGGGTGCACATAATATCTGTCGGGGTATTTCTATTAGTCGGAGTTCTCCACCAGTATCCCATATACTCTTTGCTGATGATCTTTTTTATCTTTATGAATTTTTGTCCTGAGGGGGTATTGTGTCTTCATTCGTTTCTTCAATCCTTTTGTCGACAATCACGGTTGCAAATTAATTATTCTAAGTCCAAGTTATTTGTCAGTCGAAATGTTCCTTCTAATCATTTAGATTTGCTGGATATGGTTTTTCAGATTTGTCGGGTGAGTGGACCGAGTTTCTATTTGGGGGCAATTATGGATTATTCATGTACCAAGAAATATGAGGTTTTTCAGGGTTTGATCGAAAAAATTCAGAATAAATTGCAAAGCTGGAAGTGTGGCCTTCTCAATATTGCGAGGAGAAGTACTTTGGTTTGCCATGTTCTTCCAACAATTCCCATCTATACATTCTCTTTCTTTAAGATACCTCAAAATGTTTTGAATAAATTATCTGCAATCATTCGAGACTTGTTTTGGTTTTCTTCTCAATGTCAGGGTCTATGGAGCAAAGTTGGGACAAAGTTTTTCTAATCCGGTTTCTTTGCTTTCTAGAGTGCTTTTGGGTAGATATTGTAGTAAGGAGGGTTTTGATAAGATTAAACCATGTTCTAATGCATCTTGGGGATGGAGGAGTATTTTATGGGGTAGGGATTTGCTTTTGTCTGGGGTCAAGTGGGTGGTGGGAACAGGGGATTGGATTAACCTATTTGAAGATCAATGGATTCTTATAGTTGATAACCCGCTAATAGGGCAGGGTTTGTCTAATCATTTCTCTTCAATTATGGTCTCTCATTTTATTGACAAGCAGAATAATGCTTGGCAATTGAATCTTTTGAGAATGTTTTTTTCCAAGAAAGTTACATTAAGCATATCCAAGGTATTCATGTGCCTGTTGAAGCTGTGCCTGGTAAATTAATATGGAGTCATACTAAGTCTGGGGATTACTTTGTCAAGTCCAGCTATTGGCAAGCATTAGAATGTTTGATTTTGCGTAAGCATCTGGTAATTCCTCATGATAACCCTCTTTGGATGTGGCTTTGGAAGATAAAAATTCCCCTCAAATGGTCTATGTTTTTGTGGAAATGTCTTCGTAACATTCTTCCAGTTAGACATATGTTGAAACATCGAAAGGGGTTGAATGATGCACTATGTCTCCAGTGTTTGAAGAAGGAGGAGACATTAAAACATTTTTTTTTTTTAGGTGCCCTAATTCACTTATGCTGTGTTTGGTTGGAGGATTTGGGAAAGGATTTGAAAAAAAAAAAGGGAAAATGTGTGTGAAACTAGGTGAAATGTATGTATATTTTATTCACATTTCACCTAGCTTTTCCCTTTTCCTTTCCAAATCCTTCCTCAAATCCCCCAACCAAACACAGCGTAAGGATTTGGAGGGGCAGCCGATTGGGTTTGGATTTTTCAATTGGAGAGCCTGTTTTATTTTTTACTTAGCTGGATAATTGGAGGCAGCAATCGCAAGATATGAATTGTATTTACCAACTTGTTGCTGTGCTTTGGGCCATTTGGAAGCAAAGAAATAGTGTTATTTTTAAGGGAAATATGTTGTCTTGTGAGCAAGTCATTGCTTTAGCTAATGATTTGTTTGGTTCATTGTCTAGAAGGCGTGGAGAACCAGATTTGTAGGATGCCAGATGGAGGAAACTGACATTGTACCATCTTCTTCTAAATGTATAACTACTAATGTTGCGTTTGATTGGGGAATTTGGAGAGAGATTTGGAAATAGAAAGGGAAAGGAAAAGAGAGAGGGTGTGTGAAATTATATGAAATATAGATATATTTTATTTACATTTCACCTATTTTTTTTCATTTCCCTTTCCAAATCCCTCCTCAAATTCCCCAACCAAACATAGCATAAATATCTGTTTGCATCTGATGCTTGTTCTCATGTTTGTTTATAGGCATATAAAGTGCTAGTGGATGGCTGCTGAAGAAAAGTAGATGGCAGTGCTGGTATAGCGTGACTTTGTTACAACGCCAATGGTGAGCCGGTAGCACAACGAGCTTTTCATTCACAGGTCATGTCAGTTTTTGAGGCGGAAGTGTTGGCTTGTCATAAGGCGATCCAGTGGGCAAAGGATCAAAGTATTTGCAAATTGGAAGTATGGACGGACTTACAACTTTTGGCGGATGTATTATCTAATAGAGTTAGTCCTTTTTGGTCTTCTTCCACTTTAATTGTAGATATGAGGGCATTTAGTAAGTATTTTGATTATCTAGTTGTACGTAAGGTTAAGCGGTTAAACCAATACATAACTTGGCTCGTTTTATAAATCATTTCCCAACTTAATATAATTCTAGTTGGTTTGTTTTGTGTTCTCAAAATAAATAAATAATGGATCTCAGGCATATAAGTTGAGTTTCTCTCATGTTAGGATCTCAACATGAGAGAACTTGAGAGATCCGTGGAGCCCGCCATAGGTTCCATTTTAATAATCCGAAATGTTTACTTTTTAAGATTCATTGAGTAGAATATTCATGTAAAAAATGAAGATGATCGAATATTAGTAGCTATATATTTGAATCAAATTTATATTACAAAAAAAAAAGAAGATATGGTTATTATTGAAATTATATTTGTCGTCCATTTTTTTAAAAACAAATATAATTCAAATATATGACTACCGATATTCAATCCTCTTAATTTTTTACGTAAATATTCTAATCAACGAGTTCTAAAAAGCGAACGGTTCGAATTATTATAATCGATTCAAAATGGGCCTACCAAGTTTAAATACTCTCTCAAGTTGAGATAATAACTTGAGAGAAACCAAGCCCCGCATAAAAATATTGGTTTAGTAACATTTTATTTGCATTAAAAGAACAATTAAAATCAATTAAAAGTACCCATTCTAAAAAAAAGAGAAAAAAAAATTAATTACAAGTACACTAAGACAATTATTTGATGTATGGTGTAGTTCTATCTAAAGTACCTGCTATCCTAATGTTTATCAACAACACACAAGGCCAAAGAGAAATTTGTAAATATCAAATCTATTTGGTTTTCAGTTTGGATAATTTTATTTACACAACAAAAACAGATTATTACACCTTTAATTTTTTACTTTATTACATTTTTATCCCAATTTAAAATTACCAAAATGCACTCAAATCTAAAAGGATAAATTACACTTTGCCTCCTTGAAGTTTCATCCATCATCCACTTTGGCCCTTTGAATTTAATTTTTTTCACTTTTTGGCCCTTCATGTTTGCAATTTTTTCCACTTTGGCCCTTTATGTTTGTAATCATTTCTACTTTACTACTAGACTAACTTCCGTCCAAAAAACTAACAGAATCTGTCACATTACCAACACATCAGTTCCACGTATGATGTAAAAAATTCACTAAAGATGCAAAAAACTAAAAAATAGAAAACAAAAAAATTAGAATTTTCTTTTTGTCATTAGTGAATTTTTTTCAAATTTATTCATAAACATTATTACATTATAGATGTATCTAGATTAGATGTATTTAAAAAAATAAAAACAAATTTAACTAAAAAAAGCAAAAAAACTCACTAAAGATTGTGGACTCGACTTCTTTGCGCCCCCTTTCAGAGAGCTCGAATCGATCCTACAGTTCGGACTCCTGTCACGATTCTGAATTTAATCTCACAAAGTGCAATGTGAAACTGATAAACACCAAAGAGTCCAATCCGGCAAATCATTTTGAAAAATCGATTTTGAATCAAATAATACTAAAACCGGACTGCTTTGCCAGATTACAGAGTCACCACCTAAATATTTTTTTTTTGGGAAATTTAGGAAACCCTGACTCGTGTCAAAGGCTACGTGTCCGTTATCACCAAAGTTGCCTTGGCTCTAGAACTTGTGTACGAGAGGGGAATGTCCTGAAATGAACACCCCCGCTCGCCCGATCAAAGATCGGCCTCTACTAAACATGATATGTTGTTTTTATAAACACATGTGTTCTTATTCCGATTATTAGCTAACATTACTATGTGACGCACACAAGCAAGTATAGACTAAGTCGCAAGACTTGAAACGAATTCAACTCATGTTTGCTTTCGAAAATGGTTTGAAGTTGCCACCCTCAAGTGGGCTAAAACGCGGATTTTCCATCAAACAAGATGGACTTAAAATATGATTTGCCACTTCGTAAAGTGGGCTTAAAACTCACATTCGTTGAATTGTTCCAATTCAAGCAACAAAGCCTTCATCCACAAGCATTCATGCAGTTTAGCATTTAAGCACATAGCCTCATGGCAAGCATGTGAAACATGGCAATATGGCAATTACACTCATGCAAGCATACTAAAGCATAAAAGCTTACCGAGTACTCTAAGCCAAAACAAAAGCTAGTTAGAAAGATGCATGATCCTAACTATACAAGATGCCTAATGCAACACATGCAATATGAAATTAATAGACTTGACTACTAATATGGCATATGATACAATTTGATAACATGCTTCAAAACACGTATTCAAATAGGTATTGAAATACAATGCAGTTTGAATGATGCGCCCAGCCTCGGTGCATGCAAGACAAATGAATGGATGCAAACATGCAAGCATCAGGTATGCTAATCGAAAATGTCCCTAATCTAACCATTGAAAACGGCTAAATAAAAGGGAGAAAGACGTGGGGTTGGAAGACATGCACATACACACGTACGCTTATTATAACATTATGCCCTCTCGAATGAGGGTCCGAATAAATAAGCTAGCTAGTTACGCTAATTAAGCTAACTATTACAAACCAAAACTAATTAACTATTCTAAGCTAATTATTACAACACAATTGAAATAAATTAACTAATTATTCTAAGCTAGCTAAAATATTACAAAACGAATTAAGCTAATTAATTATAACACTTGTATTAATTAGCTATAACTAACTAATAAAGCATTTAAACGACCTCGAGGGACGAGGGATGCGTGCATGCTCGGTTGCTCCACCCGAAAATTCCCTTGCCTTGCCATCGGATGCCTCTGTTTACACCCGTTTGATCTCTGAAAACTGTACCAACTTCCAGATTGCCTTTGCTCCAACATAGGAACCCATTTGTGCAAAAATTGACTGGTGGCCGGTCGGCTACTTCAAGTGGCCGGTCGGCCACCCCTTTTTCCAAACTTCTGTTTTTGCTACAATAGAGAGCAATAGAGGCAAAGCAATGCATTTTTCAAGAAATGTGTGTACTGCCCCCCTCCTCATCATTTCTCAAGCTCAAAGGAGTGTAGCACTTGGCTCTCAAGCCACCAATCAAGCATTTCAATGCATGATGGCTAAAGAGTCAAGCTTGTACAAGCTTAATGAATGCACAAATAAGACTCAAAGAACCACCACCCTATCATGCATGATCAAGGGTAATGGTGACTAAGAAAAGTGGCATGTTTCATCACATTGAGTATGAAACGTCCCATTTTTCTCGTGTTCGGATTAACGTCCGATCCGAATACATGTAATGCAACACAATATGCTTGATCTTGCCTCTTTTATTTTGTCATGTTTTATTTACTCATTTTACATTACCGAATCATTCTTTAACCGGTTAAGTTCAAGGTGATTGTCCTCTAATGAGAGAGGGACCAACCAAAGGATGATTTAAGACATAAGAGAGATCATGCCTTTGGTTACTAGAAACCCTCAAAAGAGGATTAAAACCATTGAGCACAAGCTCTATCTCAAGCTTAAACATAACCTTAAGGCTAACCAACCCTCAAAACAAATGGAAAAGTGAAGAAATGAGGGAGGTGGCAGATATTTCAGTGCTGAAATGGCATGAAAAATGATACTACAACATGTAAGCAACTCATGCACAACATGTTCAAGAGCCTAACTCATTAAGCTAGCGAAGACCATTACACTATAGCTATGCAATACAAGCCTCAACTGAGCAAACCAACTCAAAACAAAGTTAAAATATGCCAAAACAGTGGCTAGAACTTGCTGAGATTAAGGCACAAAAAGGTAGAAAAATATATGCTCACATGTTAGGCTGCAAACAAGACTCAAGAGCAACTCTAAAAAGCAATGAAAGAGTGAAGCAAATGAGCATGTGACAAAGCTATGAACACTGAAATTACATGTAAAAAGACACTTCAACATGCAATCATCTCAAGCAAAACATGTTTAGAGGCTTAAAACACTAAACTAGTGAAGGCATTTGCACTACAACTATGCAAAACATGGTTCATATGATCAAAGCAGCCCAAAATAGAGTTAAATCATGCCAAATCAGAGCCTAAAACATGCCTGAATTAAGCTAGGTCAAACCATAAAAACATGCTCCCATAGGATGCTAACTAGGCATGCAAGTGAGACACAAGGAGGGAAGGCTACCCCCTCCATTTTTGGACTTCAAAACATACTTTTTACCACTGAAATAACTCTGAATTTCAGTGGTTTAAAGGGCCAAAAGGTTTGGTTTGAATATGCTAAAAGATGATGCAAAAAGCTTCACAATTAGGTACCAAGAAGGGTAGACTACCCCTTTGCACAAAATAACCTCAAACCAACATGCTAAGGCATAAAAATCAGAGTTTTTTGTAGTTGAAAACCAGGCCAAAAATAGTGTAAACAGATGGTAAAGCAAGCAACTAAAACAAAGCTTATAAGGTAAGTCTTTACCTCTTGAAGCACAGCACAAAACCAGCCACAATTTTGAGCTTAAACCACCCTTAGGAGCTCAAACTAAGCCTTAAAGAACCTCAACTCCAAGATGAAGATGTTTGGTTAAGGGTCTTAGTGCAAAAGTGTAGAGAATTCTAATCTTAAGGCACAAAATAGAGGGAGAGAGAGAATTCTAGAGAGAGAGAGAGGAAATTTTGCTCACAAATTCTTCAACCTCTTCAAATGGGGGAGAGACCCCCATTATATAGAAATCCAAGCCAAAGGCTTGCATTCATCCCTCCATACATGTGTATGGAGATGGCATTCAGTGAACAACAACTGGCACAGCTGGCTAAGAAAATATCTGAAAAATGAGAAAAATGGCTATCGGCCACCTCCCCTAGCCGACCGACCACTTCAAGTGGCCAACAAGAAGGAAAAGTGGCCGACAAGGCCCTTACCTCCCTCCAGGCAAGAGGCACCAAAGTTTGGCCCAAAAACAAGCACAAAACAAAGAGGGTTTAGAGGCTCAAAGACAAGGCGTTCTGCCGAGAACTTCGGGCGCTCAAAACAAGCACAAACAAGCACTATTATCGAGTGCACAAATGATGACGTCTAAGTCTTAAGGTTGGTCAAAAATGGGGTGTCTACAATTGCCCCTCTTTGACAAAACTCGGAAGTCATGAAATGACGGGAGTGAATGTCAAAGCCCAGAGACGACCCATTTTTGACAAGGCTAAAGACTCAGACAAACAGGCAAACAAAACAAAGAACGGTTGCGCCTGCAGGCTGCCTATGTATCCCTTTGCAAGGAATCAAACCAGCGTAGTTCTGAGGCAAGATGCAAATGACATGCACGATACAAAACATAACTTATGATCATGCAATGAGGGTTGTAATGAAACATCTAGATGCAAATGTTATGCAAAGAAATGCTACAGCAAACTCGTACATAAGCAAGTAAACATGAACCAAACCACATTTCATGCAGAGAGGGTGTAAGAAAATAATGTAATCTTAACTACGCCTCACGCAGGAAAGATAAAGAACCACAACCATCGGGCGCACCCGAGGCGGAAAACAAGATTCCAACGCATGGCACACACGAGGAAAGAAGTAGTGATAACAAGTGAAACACACCCAACTGTTATGCAATCAAAGCAAAGAGCGGTATAAGCATTGGAATCCGTCCAAATGCATTTAACCAAAGCGTCCTAACGTGCCGCGTGCGAGAGGGAAAAGAGAGCGGTGCAAACACCGAGGGGTGGTATAAACATCAGAGCACGTTCCAATGTTTCTAACCAAAACAGAGTGGTATAAGCGTCGAAACACGTTCCAAACGCTTCTAACCGAAAATGTGGTATAAACATCGGGCACACAACCTAATGTTTCTAACCAACGGGGTGGTATAAGCATCGGGTAGACGTCCCAAACGCTTCTAACCAAAGCAAGGGGGGTGGTATAAACATTGGGCACACGACCCAAGTGTTTCTAACCAAAGCAAGGTATAAACATCGAGCACACAACCCAATGCTTCTAACCGAAGGGGTGGTATAAACATCGGGCGTACCCGAGTGTTTCTAACCAAAACAAGGGAGTGGTATAAACACTGGGTGCACAACCCAAGTGTTTCTAACCAAAATAGGGTATAAACATCGGGCACACGACCTAAGTGTTTCTAACCAAAGCAAGGTATAAACATCGGGCACACAACCCAATGCTTCTAACCGAAGGGATGGTATAAACATCGGGCGTACCCGAGTGTTTCTAACCAAAACAAGGGAGTGGTATAAACATTGGGCGCACAACCCAAGTGTTTCTAACCAAAACAGGGTATAAACATCGGGCACACGACCCAAGTGTCTCTAACCAAAGCAAGGTATAAACATCGGGCGTACCCGAGTGTTTCTAACCAAAACAAGGGATTGGTATAAACACTGGGCGCACAACTCAAGTGTTTCTAACCAAAACAGGGTATAAACATCGGGCACATGACCCAAGTGTTTCTAACCAAAGGCGGAGAGTGGTATAAACATTGGGCACACCTGAGTGTTTCTAACCAAAATAAGGGAGTGGTATAAACACTGGGCGCACAACCCAAGTGTTTCTAACCAAAGGCGGAGAGTGGTATAAACATCGGGCGTACCTGAGTGTTTCTAACCAATACATGGAGGCTCCAAGGACAAGAATGATCTTACCTGGAGTTCCTCTGAATGAATCGTACATACAATATCGTCTGGTTACACCAGCTTTGAATGAACCGTACATACAATATCGTGCCTGCACAAGAAAGAAACTTTGACAAGTACAATACAATAAGAATGCATGTTCTTATGCAAGACGAATAACCATGACACAACGCTTAGAGAGGTATGCTTCATGCATATCATGCAAGGAACAAGACAAAAGCCTATTCTATGCAACGAGAAATGGAGCATGTTCTATGCAACACCGAATGCATGTTCAATGCAACAGGTACGAACATTTATGCGAATGTAAGGGCATGCACAATACAATACAACACGACATGCATATTCTATGCAAACATGAGAGCATGTTTAATACAATGCAATGCAATATACACATTCTGTGCACAATGATAACAATGCATTATTCAATGCAATATCAATAGCATATTCGATGTAAAACACCGAATAAAGAAACGCATGCCTTAACAAGACTGATTCAGTTGCAACCTCCGATTTACCTCTCGGAGGAGTTACAATGTATTTCAAAAGGATACACCTCGTTCATGCCGGCGAATGATGAGTCATGCATCGAAGACATGAGTCGAAACTTCCACAGAGACACTTTGAGCTGAAAAGTGAACTTTTCTTGCACTTTCTCGAGAGCCAAGGACACAAAACAGCATAAAAACACACAGAGAGAACACTGAACACCTGCCGGCCACCCTGAAGTAGTGTCGGCCAGTGCATATGCTGTTGGCCACAAAAACTGGCTAGTTGGCCAGTTGTGATAGTTCTGGGCTATTTCGGTCTTTTTGCATGGAGATCTTTAAAAACGCATTCCCATATCACATTTCTTCACACCTATAGTGCCGAAATTGTCTCCTCTTTATCTCCAGACACTTTTTCCTCTTAGATCCGTGCTTTACACGTGTTTTCCAACGCCCCTCGAGAGGTTGATTCGCTAAAACCTTTCGATTTCCTTCGTTTTGAACAGATTAAAATTTGTTTTCGAAGTTTTTTTCTCCATTTTCACTACTTGAGGTTTGTTTCCCTCAAGTTTATCTTGAGTTTGGCGCCTTTTCTCGGGCTTTGACTTTTTCTCCCATTTTCTCTCTCCGAGAGTTGACTTTTGTTGACTTTTGGCACTTTCTGCATATTTTGCTCATTTTCGTCTACTTTCTCACATTCTTTCTAGATGGCAGATGACGTTCCACATGACGGGGGTTCTCCAGGGATGGAAGGGGAGCCTGAGTACATACCGTTGCCGCCTAAAGTGCGACCTTTCGATCCAGAGAGGTACCGCCCCGAGGCGCATGCATTACCACCCCGTACAATCCGTCACTTCAAAGGATTTGCACGACGTGCACTAGCAGATCTCCTGCTACGAGAGCCAGAGTCTCATCTGTCCACGGTGCCTCTGAGGTAAGCACTGTATTCTAACCTTTCTACGATGCACTTTACATTTCTTGTATAGCTCGTCCTTTTGCAGTGTATTTTATCTGCTCGTTCTGAACACATTCACACACTGTATTTCTCCTCATTCTAAACACATTCACATACTGTATTTCTGCTCATTCTGAACACAGGTAGACTTCCGTTTCACCCACGGATATGGGTCCACCGCAGCGAGGGAGTGGTACATGGACCTCCCCAACGGTGTTCGGGCAAATCATCAATGAGGTGGGGTTCGGTTTGTTCTGCATGGGGTTGTCACACCTCATAGCGAGCAAGACTCCCTTAGGCACACTGGTAGAGAGATGGTGGGATGCCACCAACTCTTTCCATTTCTTTACCACCGAGGATATGACGATGACCCCATATGATTTCACCATGTTGACGGGCCTCGAGGTAGGGGGCCGGCCGATCCCAAACGACTCCGATATGGGTGAGTGGAAAGCCGCTTGGACCTATTTGTTGGGAGCACACCCACCTATATTTCGATCAGGGATGGTTCGCACACCACTACAGAGGGACAGACCCAGCGACTGTAGAGGGGACTAAGCAGTACGCTCGAGGTTTCCTGACGTTCCTCTTCGGCACTACCTTGTTCGCCGACACGGCGAACACAGTTGGGCTATATCTTTTGAGCGCCTTAGTGGACCTATCTCAGGTTCGGCATTATGATTGGGGCAGCGCCGGTCTTGCTACCCTATACTGCTACATGAGCTCAACCTCCCGCGAGGGCGAGAACAGAGTTGGCGGCCATTGGAGAGCTTGGGAGGTATGCTTTACTTTTCAGCTTTACATTTTCTACCATGCTTTCTGCTTTGCACTTTCTGTACACTGCACCCACTGCACACTGCACACACATAGTCTAATCTCTACATTTGTACTTTCTATACATTGCACTACACACTTCGCTTTCCGCACTTTCTGTATTTTGTATTCTTTGCATTCTGCATTTTCTGGACATTGCACACATACTCTGCTTTCCGCATTATCTGTGTATATCTGTATTCTCACTATCGCCCTCTTGTCTTTTACAACTATGGGTGTACGCCTATTTCCGGGCACTTTCTCTAGAGCCGGAGGTCGAGACGCCTCTTAAGGTGCCATACTCGCATCGATACGACGGTCGGTGCCAGCTGAGGACCTGGGAGACCCTCTTATTCCTCCGCTAGTACTTCGATACAGTGAGGACGGTAGAGGTAATTCAAAACTCACAGTTCTTTCTGCTTTCAGTATCAATTCATTTTACATATCTAATGGCAACTAATCAATCTATGCACTTGCTGTTTGCAAGTAACATGGAAGCCTTGGGCGACGATGCCAGAGGGTGCCAGATTTCAGTTTGCCAGAGCTTGGGGCGTTTCTCGGTATTGGCTCCTGCTTGAGGGGCTAGTAGGCCAAGCCTAGTTTCTAGGCGAGCTCTTCATGCGTTAGACACTGGGTTTGCCATTACAGTCGGTTCCCTTACCACCTCCGCCTTCTATGCGAGCCACAGAGAGTCTCTCCCCTCAGGAGATCAGTGACTTCATGCAGGGTGGAGATGCAGACCTTTTCATTAGGGAGGGGGACTTCATAACTTATCTCCAAACGTACCTTACGCCTTTGTTGACAGGTGTTCGTGCTCACACGAAGAGGGTACCCGATATCCCTTCGTCGAGTAGGGCTCGAGCAGCAAATGCCCCTTCGATGAGTAGGGCCGGGGCACTGATGGACGAGGCTAGAGGGATGCCTCCTACTAGGCAGAGTGTTGGATGGCCAGATCTTTCGACCGAGCTGACAGGTTAGCGGTACTCCGGAGAACCTTATCAGATATCAATTGAGCCTCCGTTGCCTGGTCACAGATATGTCAGGACACCTGACTCACCACACCAGTATTCATTACAGCTTTCATTTATCGCTCAGATACTCAAACATTCATTCATTCACTAATCATTTCAACTTGCATTTGCAGCCCTCCACCGGATACGTCGAGGGGTTACTTGAGGTGTTGGCCTTATTTGAAGGCATGATCTTGAGGAGAGAGACGATGCTTGGCTCCCACGACATTCAGGTAATTTTCAGTTTTCTTACATTTCGGTTATCATATTTCTGCTAATATACTGAAACTGACATCTTAATTGAACATTTTCCCACACTGCACTGATACACTACATGTATAGATCACATCTGACACATTGCATTCACATACTGTATCTGACTTCTGCATGTACTCACTCTGCACATCATACTTGCATTTGATACACATACTATGGCTGATATATTCAAACTGCCTTTTCAGATCACACCTATACAGACAGGACCATTAGAGCCTTCTCCAGCAGCAGGGAGAGAGATTCCGGCACGCGGCCGAGGGAGACGTCGGGAGCCTGTCATGCACAATGACGATGATGAGTCCAGTGAGGACGAGGAGCCAGCGAGTCCCCAGTCAGAGTCATCTGAGGGTGGAGACAACGGCACCAGCTCGGGTTCTGAGGGTGGTGACGATGCTGAGGAGGGCTCCGAGGATGGGAGCGGAGGCAACTCTGGTTCAGGCTTTGGCTTAGATCCGGACAGTGGCGCTGATGGTGATAGCTTTGAGTCCACTCAACCGAGGAAGAGGACGAAGAGGGCCTCTCGATCCTGAGGTGGCTGGCGCTGATTTAGATGCTTTTTGCTTTGTTTCTCTCTTTTTCTTTTTTTTTGCTAGTAGTGTTAGCACATTGTACAGCCTTAGGCAGTTTTATTTTCTTTAAAACTTGTACTCTTTATAAAAAGAAACCATGATTAGAATAAAAAAAACAGCCTTTTTTTTTTTGTTGATAACTCAGGTATCCCTAACCCGCAGAATGCATTTAGAGTAGAACAAAACACAGGTTCTCAGCATTCTCAACACACAAGAAGGCCAAAGACATTCTGCTGGAGACAAACAGTGGCTGTCGGCCACTTAGTGATAATTGTCGGCCACCAAAGTGGCTGGTCAGCTACTTTAACTGGTCGGTCGGCCAGTAATGCAGGGAATCTCCAGATTACTGCCACCTGTCTTCCACTCAGTGCCTTCTCGTCTTCAAAAGTTAAGACTTCGTAGTTTCTTCATTCCAGCTCTGTTTTTGCCACAAACAGAACCATTCTCCACCGAAAAACTCTCCGATTGGATTGCAACTTTAGATGGCTCGAAAAAGATAAATTTCTAGGGTTTTGAGATAAATGCACTATTCCCGCTAAGTCGTACTCCACTGTGTTTTCCATTCCTTCATGCCGTGGCTAGATGTTGGAATCCGGTTTCACATGTTTTTAGCTTTGGGGGACAAGAGATATGTGCTACAATCGAAGAATTTCAAGTTCTGATGGAATCCCAATGTGATGAGGAGATCTTGCCCCAATCTCGTTTTGGCCACATTCAGGCTTTAGGAAGAATGTATGGGCTTACTTTACATGATGCCTGATCTTTGGTTCACAACGGAGAACTGGACATTCCCAATCTCATTCACCAATTTTCTGATGCCGGTGACCACGGCGATCATCTTTGGCAAAGTTTTCGACAGCATGCCCTTTGCTTGTGCATGTTAGCTCATTTTCTGCTTGCCCATGGCTTCGGAGGGTCTAGTATTCGCTTGATCAAAGTTGCCCAAGGCTTGAAAGAGGGCAAGAGTTGCATTGGCTTGACACTGGCCGAAACTTTAATGGGTTTGGATGCTTTCCATCGCCGAGAGACAACCAAGTTTGCAGGAAGTCCACTACTCTTACAGGTAATGTTTCCCACCTTTCTCACATGTGTTTCTCACATCACTCAGCCCTCAGGCTCTGTTTTTCTCTCAAAACCTTTTCTGACTTTTCTCTCCACGTACACCTCTCTATTCTTTAATCTCTCTTATTTTTCATCCCTCCCCAGATATGGCTCATGGATAAGTTGAAAATAGTGGACTCTTGCCCTGCGTATTCAGCGCACGGCTATTTCTTTCACCCATGGCTAGTTGATTTCCCGAACGAGGGATGGTGGTGCCACTGGATGTGCAACAGGTTTACTGTCGACATTACTTGGCGTTGCCCCTGGTTTGATCTGCTTGAGATGAGTTATAGCATGTCTCGACAACCTGGCATTCAGTTGATTGGTTTGACACACTGTGTCGTTTATTTTCCCTTTTGGTTCAGGCGTCAGTTCGGACATGATCAGACTTGCCCGGAAGAGGGGGTAAAGTACCCGACTTCCTTTCTAATTCGAGGCTCACAGCTAGCTCGCTATCCCACTGCATGGAGAACAAGAGAACTTCTGGCTCCTGCTCCCAATTATAGTTGCGTCCTTTCTGGAGAATGCATAGTTTGGCTTGAAGATGAGGCGCAAACCGAGCCTACCTTAGCATCTGAAGCTTCCACAAGCTCTGGGAGGGGACGCAGAAACACCTGACTCAACTATGCCCCAAGTTTATTGCTTTGATCTGTACTTTCAAGTTTTCCTTTTGAATGTAATAAAAATCAACTTCGATTTATATCAGGAGGTAGAGAACTCTGTATTGAAATCAATGAAATTGAAGGTTGTGGGCACTGAAAATTTTCCGTTTGAGCCAAAAATGGTCTAAGTTGTAAAAAGATTAATTTGAACAAAATCAACTTTTATTAAAACTTTTCAAAACCATTTTCGATAAGGATCACAACTGGACACACCCGGAATCTATCCTTGAGACGTACAACCCTGAATCCAACAACTAGAAAATTACCCCTTGTCTGAATAGCACTACATTGCACTGCACTGGAGATCAAAACCAAACTCTTGGATGCGAAAAGACAAAGATGACCAAAACAATCACATGGACACAGCTAATTTGGAAGTGTTTATGGCTAGACTTCAGAATGAAGTTGCCTACGTATCCCGAAGATGGGAATCAAGCCTTACGTAGTTTAGTTCCGATTCACTCGGGTATTAACACTCTCCTTTTGCACTCTAACATTTGCCAAGGCCGCCCTTTTTGGGTTTTCAACCTTGCGAGCTCAGTTTTTCTTATTTCAAATTTTTTGTGCTCTAACTTTTGCCTAGGTCGCCCTTTCGGGTTTTCGGCCTAGCGAGCCTCTCAAGGGTAGTATTTCTTCAACTTGTCCATGTTGATTGGTTGGGAGAATTCAAGACCATCTAAGTCCATAAGAATGACAGCTCCACCCTACCAAATTGACTTGATGATGTAAGGACCAGTCTAATTAGGTTTGAACTTGCCCCTAGGGTCGTGGATGAGAGCTCGGTTGTCTTTGAGCACCAAATCCCCTTCTTTCAG
The DNA here is from genome assembly GCA_036172215.1 of Camellia granthamiana. Classification (NCBI taxonomy): domain Eukaryota; kingdom Viridiplantae; phylum Streptophyta; class Magnoliopsida; order Ericales; family Theaceae; genus Camellia; species Camellia granthamiana. The sequence continues at coordinate 124,137,917 of CM069906.1, read as the reverse complement.
ATTCCTGGACTTAACTTTCTTGTTGAAAGCCCTGGCAATTATGCGTTGATAACCTTGGATGTGGTACAGTGCTTTTAGCCTCCTCTCGTCGAAAACAACATAAGTTCCTCGAACTTACTCTGCTGCCAATCCGCTTTTGTTATCTGGCACTCAGCTATAACTCGTAGCGACGGAACTTCAACTTCAATTGGAAGAACATCCTCCATCCCAGAAACCAGAGAATACGGAGTTGCCCCAGTAGATGTTCGAATTGATGTCTTGTAGCCCCAAAGAGCAAATGGCAGCTTATCTGGCCAGTCTCTGTAGGTTTCCACCATTTTCTGTGGAATGTGCTTGATGTTCTTGTTGGCGGCCTCAACAGCTCCGTTGGTTTGCGGCCGATATGTGGATGACTTATGAAAAGTCACGTTGTATTTCTCCAACAAGTCGATCACTTCTTTCTTGAAGTGGCAAACATTGTCCGAAATGATCTCATTCGGGACCTCATAGCGACAGATGATATTATTCCTGATGAACTTGGCTAAATGCAATGCTTTTAGCATTGCGTAGGATTGGACCTCGACCCACGTTGTAAAGTAATCTATTGCCACCAGGATATACTCATGCCCGTTTGATCCCTTCGGAGTAACTACCCCAATAACATCAATTTCCCAGACTGAAAACGGCCACGGTGAAGTCATGTTGTACAGCTTCGACGACGGGATATTCATGCGATTTGCATGGATCTGGCATTTGTGGCATCATCAAACAAAACTAATACAATCCTCCTCCATGGTTGACTAGTAGTAACCCTGTTTGAGAATCTTCCGAGCTAGCATCACTCCGCTCATGTGCGATTCGCACTCTCCTTCGTGGATGGCCTCCATTAGGCGCTTCGACTCTTCTTCATCAACACACAGTTTATGCATTCTCAGATGGCCCCGTTTGTACAATTTACCCCCACAGATGATAAACTGAGCAGCCATTTGCCGTATTGCCCTTTTATCTTTGGCGTTTGCCCCTAGTGGATAATCCTCATTTTCCAAGAAGTTCCAGATATCATGATACCAGGGGTTCTGATCTTGTACTTCATCTATTGCGACGATCAGCTCATAGGCCGGCACATACCTCTGTTCAATAATGATTGGACACATCCGGACTCCCAAAGGGATGTCTATCATGGAAGATAGAGTTGGTAAAGCGTCAGCGAACCTGTTGTTCTCTCTTAACAGATGCGTGAAGGTTAGCTTCTCAAACCTAGGAATCAGAACGTCCATGGTTTGGTGATAGATTTTCATTATTTCTTTCTTAACCTTCCAGTCTCTTTTTGCTTGAGACACAACCAGGTTCGAGTCCCCAATGACGCCCAACTGTTTTGCCCCTAGTTCTAGGGCGGCTTCCAAGCCAACGATACATGCCTCGTATTCTGCTTCATTGTTTGATACCTTGAACTGGAGTTTGAAAGCTAAAGGTATATGGGAATTGTCGAGTGCTATCAGCAATACCTCTATCCCATAATCGTACTGATTAGACGCTCCGTCAAAGTACATAGTCCAAATCTCTTCTTCGACCTGCAGAATGGCCTCATCTGGGAACAAATACTCTACTGTTTCATCCTCCTCCACTAGGTGATCGGCTAGGAACTCCGCTACCGCTCTCTCTTTCACAGACTTGCGAGTCATATACTTTAAATCAAATTCAAAGAGAAGAAGCTACCAACGGGCTAGCCTACCTGTAAGCGTTGGTTTCTCGAAGAGATATTTGATGGGATCTAATCTCGAAACCAGTATTACTGAATGAGCTAACAGGTAGTGCCTCAACTTCCTGGTGGCCCATACCAAGGCCAAACAAGCCTTCTCGAGCGGAGTGTAAAGGGTCTCATATTCCAGCATCTTCTTGCTTAGGTAATAGATGGCCTTCTCTACTCTATCCTCAGATTCCTGCGCAAGCATGTAGCCCATAGTCATGTCGGTTACTGACAGATACAAAATCAACGGCTTCTCCGGCTCTGGCGGTGACAACACGGGTGGGTTCTGTAGATTCTGCTTGATCTGCTCAAAAGCAACCTGGCATCGGTCATCCCATTGGAATTTCTTTCCTTTCTTCAGGAGACCAAATAGTGGTTCACAAGTCAAGGTTAATTTTGCAATAAACCGTCTTATGAATTGCACTTTATCCAAAAAGCCTCGCACTTCCTTTTCAGTCCTTGGTAGTGGCATTTCTAGGATGGCCTTGATTTTGGAATGATTGACTTCGATGGCCCTTTGTGTAATCAAGAACCCCAGCATTTTCCTTGCTGTGACACCAAAAGTACATTTCTGAGGATTCAGTCGCAACCGATATTCTCTGATCCATTGGAAAAAATGGCGGTGTAGTGGTCTTCTTTTTCCTTGGAATTGACAATCATGTCGTCCACGTACACCTCAACCTCTTTGTGGATCATATCATGCAAAATCATAGTTGCAGCCTGTTGATAAGTAGCTCCAGCATTTTTCAGACCGAACGGCATCACTCGGTAGCAGTAGGTTCTCCACGGCGTGGTGAAGGCAGTCTTCTCCCTATCCTCGGGTGCCATCAAGATCTGGTTGTACCCGGAAAACCCATCCATAAAGGAAAGCACGCATGGCCTACGGTGAAGTCCACAAATTCGTTAATGTGTGGTAGGGGAAAGTCGTCCTTCGGACTGGCTTTGTTCAGATCTCTGAAATCCATACACACCCGAATTCTGCCATCTTTCTTCGGCATCGGAACAATGTTGGCCAACCAAGTAGGATACTCAAATACTAGCAGAAACCCTGCATCAATCTGCTTGGTGACCTCTTCCTTGATTTTCAAAGCGCAATCCGGGCATATTCTCCGAAGCTTTTGCTTGACAGGTCGGGCCTCAGGCTCAAGAGGGATCCGGTACTGTACAATCTCATGATCGATTCCAAGCATGTCTTCGTAGGACCACACGAAAACATCTTTGAAATCTTTTAATAAAGCGACTAAGCGCTCGTGTTCCTCTGAAGACAGCGTAGACCTGATCTGGACCAGACGCGAATCTTTCTCACTACCCACATTAATTGTAACGATTTCATCAACCAGGGTTTTACAAACCTCTCATCCTCTCGATCAATCAAATATTTTAAAACCAGAGAAATTCCTTCCTCATCATTTTTATCAAAATTTTGAAAGTCAAGATCCATGCAAGACACAAGTGGCACAGAGAAGTACTCAGAAACAGCAGTGGTACCATTCTCATTCAAAGCTTCCAGTTCGTCCAATTCTTCGGTTACAACTGACTCGAAAGAAAAAGAAAAAGAAGACCTGGACAAAACAACAGCATCCGGGTTATCAACCCCAGGAATACCGGACTCTGACTCAGGAGAACTAGAATCTAATTCCGACTCCACAGACTCTATGGAATCAAATTCCGGTTCACTACCTGATTCAGAACTGCTGGACAAAAAGTCCTCCTCGAATTGCCAAACGAGGGAGGGTGCGATAGATGCATCCAGAATGCCGGAAGAAAGGACCACGGCCGTTTGATCTCCAATCATGGAAACAAAAGAAGTCATCCTCCAAGCTCTCTGGTGTGATCTAAGGATCCGAGAGGAGACAAGTCATCGCTACTCCTATCTCGAGTTCTGTGCCATCAGACTCATCATCTATGCACTGTTCAGCCTCAGTTGGTAGGTCAGTCTGCTCTTCTGCAACTTCATCCCCTTGTAACTATAAGTCGAAAAAGATCTCAAGGCCTGGGCAAACGCCGCTTCTCAGAATTCAGCCATGGCTCCAGAAAGCCGTAAAACAGGAAATCTTCTCCCTCCCAGACAAAGTGGCCGTTCAGGGTTCCTTGAATGGGTCTATGCACGAGCTCGTAGTGCTTCCCAGCTTGCTTAGCCTTGGCCCTTCCTACCATTTCATTTCCCTTTCTTACCCAATCCTCTTTGGTAGGCGTATAACCTAAACCAAAGGTATAAGGGTTGTGCGGCACTTCGGCCAACGTAGCGATGCCCTTCTGGCCGCTCCTTTCCAATCGCATTCCGGGTACATGTTGCAACTTATTCATGAGGGTAGACGGATTGAGCACTGACATACAGTCCCTCATCAATAGCCAGAATATCTTGCACTACTTGGGCCTTGGCCAAGGTGAATCCAGACAAAAAGACATCCTCCTCGCCGTGTACAATTTCCAATACCGGCGTAGTAACTTCCGGCGGATGGATGGAAGAGTTCCCAAAAATAATAGCTACCTCCTTCCCATGAGGGTATTTCAGCATCTGATGTACAGCGGAAGATACAACTCTTACTTGGTGCAGCCACGACCATCCAAGGAGTAAATTAAAGGTGGTCGGAACATCCAAGACATGGAACTCGATGTCCTGTTGTGCCGAGCCAATCTGAGTTCTAACCCAAACTGTCCCCATTACTTCCCGACTTGTATTGTCATAAGCCCGAATCATCTGGGCTGTTGGTGTGAAGTCTGCCGACTTCAAGCCAATAGCATAGGCCGTACGTGACGGACACACATTAATTGCAGACCCAGTATCGACCAAGACAACTGGTATCCACTTCTCTTTACATTCCACAGAGATGTATAGTGGCTTGTTATGCTCTGAGCCCTCAGGCGGCAATTATTTATCTGTGCAAGTCAAAGTCGGCGAAGCGCCACCTGGGAAAACCAGTCCCACTAACTGCTCAGGGGTTGTGTCAATAGAGAGCTTATCCTTATCCATTGCTGATAGGACGGCTTGTTTATGCACCCGTGAGGCCATGAGCAATCCCCAAATGGAGATGTCTGCTTGAATCTTTTTCAGTTGCTTCAGTACAGCTTCCTCCTCTAATAGTTTATCTTTCTGTTTCTCAGCTTCCTTATCTTTCCCTGATGCTTCTGGTTGGTCCAGGTGCGGGGCCTTAAAATACCGCCCACTCCGAGTCATGTGATCAACTTCCTCAGCATACCATGTATCATCTGGCAAATTTTGTCCCCAATCTTCATCCGTGTGGGCAAGATGCAAATCGTCATTTTCCCACTACATTTCTCTAGCAACCGACAAGCAACTGTCCAATTCCATTGTAAGCATTGTTGTATTCGCAACACAGTCAGTCCCCGCAGGGCCTTTAGCTTTTCTAGCCTTCTAATCACTCTTAATTCTTTCATTCTCGAACCGCTTCAGCGCGGCCTCCTGCTCTGTATCGGCTTGTACAAACACTTCCCAATTATTGAGCAAAATTCTTAGTACCAGTGATCTTCGGCAACTCTCTCTTGTCATCGACCATTTCGGTTGTTGCAGAAGTTCCTATTTCTAACTGTCCCTGCTTTGGTTGAGACACCTCATCAACATCGGGCTCATCACTAAGCCACCTTACATTATCCGTCGATCCGTTCTTATCAAACCAAACAATCTGTACATTCCCCAGATCCTGTTCGTCGAAGAACTGCAAGTTACTGATGTCCTCCTCAAGCTTAGCTAAGTCATCCAGCCCCTGGCTTGGCCCATCCTCCCGGACTACATTAATCTCCATTCTCGTTGGCAATTCCACCTCTGGCTTAGCCTGATCAGCTGGCGCAATATAGTGGCAGGGGTTGTATGCTTCCTCAGTTAAGCTCACAGGGTCCTCAAGCACGCCTTTTTCTACTACAGCCACCACCACGGGTTCAGGTTGGGATATGGACGCACTCATCATGTATAAGTCTGTGCTTTCTGGGATGAACAGTGCCGACTTAGGCAGGTGGGAAGGGGTGATGTATATGCTGGGGTCATATGGGACGACCATTGTTTGGATAAGGTTTACTTGCCTGGGTGGAGGAGGGGGTTAATTATGCGGTGGGAGAGGATTTGTAGTGACGTTAGGCTTCTCAAGAGGCGCTATCACTTTGTTGTCAATGAGATCTTGAATCTCATGACGGAGTCTAAAGCATAGGTCGGTGTCATGACCATGCTGCTAGTGGAAGGCGCAATACTTGGTCGGGTTGTGTGTAGGAGGGAGGGGATTAGGCAATGGGCGCAACTCCAGGGGATTTAGATGCCCCTTTCTGATTAGGACCCTCAAGGCCACAGATAAAGACATATAGAGTAGGGTGAAAACGCTCTGGCCTTGGGGTGGGTACTTTGCAGGTTGTAAGGTGGTTCCGGATGTGTCGTTAAAAGGGGTGGCTGTTTTCGGTGTGGCGGTGACCATACCAACATTAGAAGTCCTTGTAGCTACATTGCTACTCGTAGCCGCATTTGAACCGCATGTAAAGCCCCTATTGGGCTGCTCTTTTTCATGGTCAATTAGACCCTATTTCATCGCATCCTCTACCTGTACCCCTATCTCATGAAGGTCAGCAAATATAGGTAAGGGTAAGATAATCATCTTCTGCAGCAGCTTCGGTTGCGGATTACGAACGACCATTCTTATCTGATCCTTTTCAGCTGGCCGAGTTGTCATCATGGAGGCCTTAGCCCTCCATTGAGTGACGAAATCAGGGAAGCCCTCCTTCGGCTCTTGCCGAGTTACCTCGAGATCACGGGTTGTGACCTCGATTTGAGTGTTATAAGAATATTGGGCAATAAAGGCCTCGACCATCTCTTCCCAACTTCTCTTCACAGAATCTTCCAGTTTAGCATACCAGATGGCCGCGATACCCGACAAGGTCCGACCAAAGAGAGATAATTTCTGCAGCCTAGTCAAGCCCATCGGCCGTAGAATATTTGAAAATAGCTGCAAGTGGACCATGGGATCACTCGAACCATCGAAGCAGTCTATGTGAGGCATTTTAAATCTATCCGACAATGTCACCGCCGAATCTATGTAGCCATCCTCTATATCTGGGATTGAATTGACACCCTGAGCTTGTTTGAAAAGCTTCTTAAGTTTGTTCACTTTCAGAGTGGTAGGATCGACCTCAAACTCAAACGGTGCGTCCGTTGGGTAGGCTGGTGCTTTAGAAGTCTGAGGTAGAACTAGCTCTGCCGAAATGTCCGCATTCTCCTGGACATTAGTGGTAACCCCGGGTATTAGAACCCTTGCTGGGGGTGGATACGAAATACAAGTTGCTGTTTGTTATTGTTGTTGAAGGCTAGCAATCAGTTCAGCCTACTAGACTGCAATCTCTGTTTGGCGAGCGGTAACTTCCGCTTGGCGAGCAGCGTCCAACTGCATGGCCTCGATGGTTTGTTGAAGTTGACGCATCATATCCTCCATATTGACTACGGGATGCTGATCTGTCAGAACAGGTATATACTCTATTTCTGAGGTGGAAGTAGAAAACTGGGCCCGACTATGCACATGTGAAGCAGATAGTGACCGCTGAATTGGCAATTGCTAAACCGGTTTATGCTTGACTATCCTCCTTCTCGTAACCGGGGGTAGCGAAGCAAACACTAGTTGTCCTCTAATAAGATCCTCAGATCGGTAAATCTTCCTGACTCTGGTCTAGAGTGCTCGAGGGGTATCTGCCTTGTCAGAAGCAATTGTGAAATACTACCTTGCAAAAAGAAAAATAAAGCAAAAAGGAAACAACAATCAGCAAACGCACAGCACCTCGGTTTAGACAAGGACAACACACAGTTGAAACTATGAGCTGGATAATCTGTACTCAAACACTGATTTCTGCCCCCAAATTTCTGCCTCAAAACGGATACCCTCAAACTGATACCCAGATTGACAACTGATACATGCATTCTTGTAGAGTCACACTCTAAAAGCACATATCAAGCAAGTGAGAGCCAAAACACCCCTATGGTGGGGTAGGGTTTCCCTGTCCTAATTTTGTCAGGAGCTAAGGGTTCACTACGCAAACATGCGGTTTCATACAAGCCTACATTCGGGTGAGCAACTTGTCCTAGTTTAGAATAGTCTCTAAGGCTTCCGATATGCAACTAGGCCGATTGGTCAAAAATGATGCCTCGGCAAGACCACCTAATATACCTCTCGCTCCTAACACTGAGAAGTGAAAGGAGGATCAAACAGTACAGCGGTAGTCCAGATCCAAGGTTCGTGTTCCCATCATGGCAGAGCCCACAACCGGTCAACTTTATGGCACGTTTTTCCAAGCAAGCCTCCGGCAAACCGTTCAGGAATAGTAGACGGCAAACACTATGACTTAGGCACACCTATGCAAATGCAATGCAAAGAAACACATAAATGTAGATAAAACAACATATCATGAGTTTGAGTCAAGTTCCCTAAATCCCCAGCAGAGTCGCTAGAAACTGTGGACTCGACTTCTTCGTGCCCCCTTTCGGAGAGCTCGAATCGGTCCTACAGTTCGGACTCCTGTCATGGTTCTGAATCTAATCTTACAAAGTGCAATGTGAAACTGATAAACACCAAAGAGTCCAATCCGGCAAATCATTTTGGAAAATCGATTTTGAATCAAATAATGCCAAATTGGATTGCTTTGCTAGATTACAGAGTCGCCACCTAAATATTTTATTTTTAGAAAATTTAGAAAACCCTGACTCGTGCCAAAGGCCACGTGTCCATCATCACCAAAGTTGCCTCGGCTCGGCAACTTGGGTACGAGAGGGAAAGGTCCTGAAATGAGCACCCCTACTCACCCGATCAAAGATCGGCCTCTACTAAACATGATATGTTGTTTTTATAAATATATGTGTTCTTATTCCGGTTATTAGCTGACATTACTATGTGACGCACACAAGCAAGTATAGATTAAGTCGCAAGACTTGGAACGAATTCAACTCATGTTTGCTTTCGAAAATGGTTTGAAGTTGCCACCCTCAAGTGGGTTAAAACGCGGATTTGCCATCAAACATGATGGGCTTAAAACATGATTTGCCACTTCGCAAAGTGGGCTTAGAACTCACATTCGTTGAATTGTTCCAATTCAAGCAACAAAGTCTTCATCCACAGGCATTCATGCAGTTTAGCATTTAAGCACATAGCCTCATGGCAAGCATGTAAAACATGGCAATATGACAATCACACTCATGCAGGCATGCTAAAGCATAAAAGCTTACCGAGTACTCCAAGCCAAAACAAAAGCTAGTTAGAAAGATGCATGATCCAAACTATATAAGATGCCTAATGCAACACATGCAATATGAAATTAACAGGCTCGGCTACTAATATGGCATATGATACAATTTGATAACATGCTTCAAAACACGTATTCAAATAGCTATTGAAATACAATGCAGTTTGAATGATGTGCCGAGCCTCGGTGCATGCAAGACAAATGAGTGGATGCAAACATGCAAGCATAAGGTATGCTAATCGAAAATGTCCGTAATCTAACCATCGAAAGCAGCTAAATAAAAGGGAGAAAGACGTGGGTTTGGAAGACATGCACACACGCACGCACGCTTATTACAACATTATGCCCTCTCGAAGGAGGGTCCGAATAAATAAATTTAAGCTAACTATTACAAACCAAAACTAATTAACTATTCTAAGCTAATTATTACAACACAATTGAAATAAATTAACTAACTATTCTAAGCAAGCTAAAATATTACAAAACGAATTAAGCTAATTAATTACAACACTTGTATTAATTAGCTACAACTAACTAATAAAGCATTTAAACAACCTCGAGGGATGAGGGATGCGTGCATGCTCGGTTGCTCCACTCGAAAATGCCCTTGCCTTGCCATCGGATGCCTCTGTTTGCACCCATTTGATCTTTGAAAATTGTACTAACTTCCAGATTTCCTCTGCTCCAACACAGGAACACATTTGTGCAAAAATTGACTGGTGGCCGATCGGCTACAAAAAGTGGTTGTCGACCACCTTAACTGGCCGGTCGGCTACTTCAAGTGGCCGGTCGGCCACCCCTTTTTCCAAACTTTTACTTTTGTTACAACAGAGAGCAACAGAGGCAAAACAATGCATTTTTCAAGAAATGTGTGTACTGCCACCCTCCTTATCATTTCTCATGCTTAAAGGAGTGTAGCACTTGGCTCTCAAGCCACCAATCAAGCATTTCAATGCATGATGGCTAAAGAGTCAAGCTTGTACAAGCTTAATGAATGCACAAATAAGACTCAAAGAACCACCACCCTATCATGCATGATCAAGGGTAATGGTGACTAAGAAAAGTGGCACGTTTCATCACTTTGAGTATGAAACGTCCCATTTTTCTCGTGTTCGGATTAACGTCCGATCTGAATACATGCAATGCAACACAATATGCTTAATCTTACCTCTTTTACTTTGTCATGTTTTATTTACTCATTTTACATTACCGAATCATTCTTTAACTGGTTAAGTTCAAGGTGATTGTCCTCTAATGAGAGAGGGGTCAACCAAAGGATGATTTAAGACATGAGAGAGATCATGCCTTTGGTTAATAGAAACCCTCAAAAGAGGATTAAAACCATTGAGCACAAGCTCTATCTCAAGCTTAAACATAACCTTAAGGCTAACCAACCCTCAAAACAAATGGAAAAGTGAAGAAATGAGGGAGGTGGCAGATATTTCAGTGCTGAAATGGCATGAAAAATGATACTACAACATGCAAGCAACTCATGCACAACATGTTCAAGAGCCTAACTCATTAAGCTAGCGAAGACCATTACACTATAGCCATGCAATACAAGCCTTAACTGAGCAAACCAGCTCAAAACAGAGTTAAAATATGCCAAAACAGTGGCTAGAACTTGCTGAGATTAAAGCACAAAAAGGTAGAAAAACATGCTCACATGTTAGGCTACAAACAAGACTCAAGAGCAACTCCAAAAAACAATGAAAGAGTGAAGCAAATGAGCATATGATAGAGCTATGAACACTGACATTACATGTAAAAAGACACTTTAACATGCAATCATCTCAAGCAAAACATGTTTAAAGGCTTAAAACACTAAACTAGTGAAGGCATTTGCACTATAACTATGCAAAACATAGTTCATAAGATCAAAGCAGCCCAAAATAGAGCTAAATCATGCCAAATTAGAGCCTAAAACATGCCTGAATTAAGCTAGGTTAAACCATAAAAACATGCTACCATGGGATGCTAACTAGGTATGCAAGTGAGACACAAGAAGGGGAGGCTACCTCCTCCATTTTTGGACTTCAAAACATACTTTTTACCACTGAAATAACTCTGAATTTCAGTGGTTTAAAGCGCCAAAAGGTTTGGTTTGAATATGCTAAAAGATGATGCAAAAAGCTTCACAATTAGGTACCAAAAAGGGTGGACTACCCCTTTGCACAAAATAACCTCAAACCAACATGTTAAGGCATAAAAATTAGAGTTTTTTGTAGTTGAAAACCAGGCCAAAAATAGTGTAAAAAGATGGCAAAGCAAGCAACTTAAACAAAGCTTACACGGTAAGTTTCTACCTCTTGAAACACAGCACGAAATCAGCCACAATTCTGAGCTTAAACCACCCTTAGAAGCTCAAACTAAGCCTCAAAGAACCTCAGCTCAAAGATGAAGATGTTTGGTTAAGGGTCTTAGTGCAAAAGTGTAGAGAATTCTAATCTTAAGGCACAAAATAGGAGGAGAGAGAGAATTCTAGAGAGAGAGAGAGAGGAAATTTTGCTTACAAATTCTTCAACCTCTTCAAATGGGGGAGAGACCCCCACTATATAGAAATCCAAGCCAAAGGCTTGCATTCATCCCTCCAAACACGTGTATGGATATGGCATTTAGTAAATAACAGCTGGCACAGGTGGAGAAAATATCTAAAAAATGAGAAAAATGGTCGTCGGCCACTTTAGGTGGCCGGCCGGCCACCTCCCCTAGCTGACCGACCACTTCAAGTGGCCGACAAGGGGGAAAAGTGGCCGAGAAGGCCGTTCCCCCCCTCCAGGCAAGAGGCACCAAAGTTTGGCCCAAAAACAAGCACAAAACAAAGAGGGTTTAGAGGCTCAAAGACAAGGCGTTCCGCCGACAACTTCGGATGCTCAAAACAAGCACAACCAAGCAATATCATCGAGTGCACAAACGATGACGTTTAAGTCTTAAGGTCGGTCAAAAATGGGGTGTCTACAAAGATAAACAAAATAAAGTAAAGTTTTCATGTCAGAATTGACAATACAAGTGTTTGAGTTAGTATATTCTCATTTTTTTTTTTTGTCTTTAGTAAAAAAAATTTCTTTCTTGAGTTACATTTGTTTTTATTTTTTTAGGTGCATCTATAATGTAATAATGTTTATTAGTAAATTTGAAGAAAAAAAAAATCACTAAAGGCCAAAAAAAAATTCAATTTTTTTATTTTTTATTTTTTATTTTTTGCATTTTTAGTGAATTTTTTACATTACACATGGAGCTGATGTGTTGGTGATGTGACAGGTTACGTTAGTTTTTTAGATGAAAGTTAGTCTAAAAGTAAAATGGGAAAAATTGCAAACATGAAGGGTCAAAGTGAGAAAAATCAAACTTAAAAGGCAAAGTGGGAATGATTACAAACATGAAGGATTCAAGTGGGAAAAATCAAACTTAAAGGGCCAAAGTGAAAAATGGGTGAAACTTTAGAAGGGCACAGTGTAATTTACCTAATTTAAAAAGATGAAACCTAATTTTCTCCTTCCACCCACCCCCTTCAATCTCTACCGAAGCACCATCCACCGAAGCACGTCGTATTACTCATTCAGTTTCCGTTGGCTCTTCATCGCCACCCACAACATTCTCTCCTCTCTTTGGCACTATCCCAACTATCTCTCATTCTTATTCTCCCCATCCACTTCAAAACCCTAGATCTGATGATGCAAATTGCAGAGGGTGAAGGGGCTGTGATGGTGGTGGGTCGCAGGGTAAGGGCTATGACTGTGGTGATGACGATATCGAGATAGGCGGATTCCGATCACAATGGCGGTGGCTCATAGAGGTAGAGATTGAGATCATAGTGGGTCAGCGGTCGGGGGGGTTACGATGGCTATGGATTGGCTGTCGTGGGGGGCTCCGATGGCTGTAGGTCAGTGGTTGTGGGGCTTGCGAAGGCGGGGGTCGATGGTCATAGGGGTTGCTGGGTGTGTCACAGGCAAGCAGGAAGTTATCACAGTAGGGGAGGAAGTTGGTGGTGAAGGTGGTTATGAGATTAGGGTTTGAAAAAGTTGAGGGTGTAAACAGGAAAAAAATTGGTAGGGATGAGGATTTGTTTGGAATTATGAAAAGTGTAAAAAAAAAAAAAAAGTGTTGTTATTAGCACCTACCTTTTTCCTTTGGACCCCCACCTTTTTATTTTTTTTATTTCCAATTTCATCCCAACATAAAATTCTACATTTACCATCATCTCTCATCTTTTAACCCTAATTTTCCAAACCCTAACCCTAACTCTAACCCCCTCTCAACTCCGGCTACTACCTCCACCGGCCGCTGGCCAGCCCTTCATCGCCAGTTACCACCTCCGTCTCCCTCTTTTTCTTCTTCTGAAATTGCAAACTTCACTGCAATTGTGATCTCCACCCTTACCATTCGCGAACCCCACCGCCACTGCAATCTCTCTCTCTCTCTCTGCACATGGTTCGGTAATAAACGAGGAATCAAACAAGAGATGCATGGATTGATTCGCAAAAACAAAATCAAAGACTCCAGTGATGGAGTGGACCTTCATTGCGAGACATCTATGAAAACTGAAGGACCGGTATGAAAATTGTGTTGATTGCTGAGTAATTTTGTGGAAATCAATGAGGCTTTGAAGAATAATATTGAAAATTATCTGAATCTAAAGAAGTTGAAAGAGATGAAGAGAGAGTCTGATTGATTAGTTGATAGTGACGGTAATAAAGATGAAATTGCTAGAATCGTTGAAGGAATCACACAAAAGGTGTTTGAATTGATAAGTAATACTGGAAATAAATTGAAGAAAAAGTTAGACGAAATATAGAAAGAGTCTGGGTTGCTTGTTGATGAAGATGAAGATCTGGGTTGATCGTCGACAAAGATGAAGATCTGTGTTGGGAAGGCGACGGTGACGATGGTGGATTGATGAGCTGGAAAAGCGGTGGTGGCGGCAGAACAATGGCGGTGGCCAGATGTGATGAGTTGGCGATTCAAAGAAGAGGGGTATAATTGGGATTATGATGGGGCTTCAAAGAGAAAATGGGAGAAACTTAATTAAGTAGGTAGGGGTTTAAAGAAATGGGGGTCTAGAGAGATAAAGTAGGGATAAATAGCAACCCTCTAAAAAAAATTAATTTTATAAAAAGTGTAATTAGAAAATTGGCGTAAGAAGATAAATTGGTTGTGTAAGTAGAGTTACACATTAATTTTTTAATCGTATTTAGTGAATTTTTTTTAATATTTTAATATTTTTTTTAGATTAACTTATTTAAGATATAATTAGAAAGTAAAAAATTTGTGATGAAATCTTTAAAAAATACAACAAATACAAAAAAAATATGAAAATTTTGTTGAATTTTTCAATTTTTGGTATTATATTTTTTGGTATTATATTTTTTTAGTATTTGATGGTTTTTCTTTTAAAATTTTCTTTTACAAATTTTGAAATTTTTCAATGTATATAGATTAAGTGAACCTAAAAGTAAAAATAATTATAATTAAAACATCAAATATTTTTACTAAGAACAAAAAATACCGATAAAAAAAATAATAATCTTAAAAATTCAAAACCAAAGAAAGTGTGGATTGAAAATTAGACAACAATTATATGGCCAACCAACTGGACTTTCCTTAATCACACCACATAAAGTCAAAAATCTATAATGCAAATCACAAAACAATTTAATACATTTTTATTTATTGTGTACATATTTCAATACACTTTATACGAATTTTCAACATTAAAAACAACTATTAAGGTTGATTTTAGCGTGTCCTTTTATTTATCATTATTGGCTTGGAATTATTTAGAAATCATTAAAGAAAATGTTATGGATTCTAAATAATTTATTAAATTTTCTACTAAATCTCTCACATAGGTGTGAGACCCACACAAATTGACCCGTGTATTAGTCCCACATTCATATGAGAGATTTAATAAAAAATTTAATAAATTATTTAGAATCCGTAGCATAATCATAAAACAACTTCTTAAAGACTTGCATGTGATGGGTATGTAAGCGAATTATCAATGACAAAGTCCCATCCCTAGTTGGGCTTGGTAATATATATCCCGTTCCTTCAAAAATGACGTTGGCTGGGCCCATGTGTATGGGACGACCCCATCCAAAATCAGCATCATATATTGGTAGCCTACTCCAACTCACAACGTTGAGGTTTGGGCATTGGAAAGTATGGGCATCCCGAATCAAAGCCGTTGGATCAGGTTGCAATGCGAGATAGTCTAGAGCCGACCTTAGATAATCATTGTCCATACGTGTCAAAGCATCATGAAGATTTTCAACGGTATACTTCAATGGTTGTGATTTGACATCACCAGATGAGGCAATTGATGTGGCAGTGAAGAGTACATTGCCAAAATAGCCCGGTGGAAGTGGAGGATGCAATCTAGACCGTCCATCAGTGGCCATATACAACTTGGTGGTTTGATCATCAGGAAGGCCACGTGCCATGCACACGCAATGCCACACGTGTGCTGCTAGTACTTCATAGGAGCTGTAGTTTGTAAGGTCTACTTGATCTTTTTTTGATTTCACTTTGAGGGTGTTAACTTGATCAAGTGTGATCTTAAGGATAGAAGTGGAAGTGAGTGGTTCTTCATGACTTGCTTGGCATTCTTGGGCTTGTGAAGTGGTGGTGTTCATGGAAGGAGGTGGGTTGTATTCTATGTGGTGGAACATAGCAGAAGGAGGTGGGTCCGTGGCACGGAGTAGGGTCCGGTCGATGAACGGTGGGATGTTGATGGAGATGCCACGTGCCATGTCAGACCATGCATTGATGAAGTGGATTGCTGAACTTCCATCACCCAAGGTGTGATGCCAACCTACTCCAAGAGATACTCCCCCACATTTGAAAAATGTTACCTATATAAATATATAGTACCAAAATCAAATAATTTGTGCAAAGTCATATTTAGTTTGATTAAAAGAGAGTATATTAATGATTTCCTCATAGCTATTGTTGTTATGGTTATCCTAGCTATCATCATCATTAGTTAAAATTGAATGAAACATATGTCAAACCATATGCCCTATGTAATAAACACACAATGTACTAGTTGAAATTTAGCTCCACTCAGTCATTCAACTTAAATTAAAATTTCAAATTTATTATAAAAAACTCATATTATCCCGAGTCTCCCCATACAATATATTAATTAATAAAATTAATTGTATTTGTATCATAATTTTTTTTTTTTTTCTTTTTATGTTCAGTGACGACACAATTACGTACTCTCTCTATCTCAAAATATTAGTCCATTTGTAAAAATTAAAGACTAAAATAACATGAATTTTTTATTTTGCTCTTCTTTTAAATTCATTAATATTAATATTTTTAAAGTATAATAATTGTACTATAAAAAAAGAGTGGTACTACATACATTAATTGATATACTAATTAGTGTACTAACATATGTTATGACATTGCTACTTCAAAACTATAGACTCCACCCATTATACAAACTATAAGACTCAAAATTTCTAAAATTATGACACATCATCCGTTAGTGGTATGCCAATTGGTACTGTAGACACCCCATTTTTGACCGACCTTAAGACTCAGACGTCACCAATTGAGCGCTTGGTGATGTTGCATATCATGCTCGTTCAGAAGTCTCAGAGTCGCGGCCGTGCGCCCTGCCTCCGGACTTCCGAACCCTCTTCTGTGCCTTGCCTCGGTTTGCGAACCAGACTCGGTTTTCTCTGTTTTCTTTCCTGAGGGGAGGGAGTGGTCCTGTAGACTATCTCTCAGTGGCCGTGGGCTACTTTTCGTGGCCGTAGGCCATTTTGCCCATTTCGGAGCCCGGTTCCTGGTTTTCGGGACCGTCAGGCCGTGTGCCTCGGTTCGGGACCGCCCAACCATCTCCGATTTCTCCGATTTTTGGCGAGTACCTCTGTTTTATCATACCGAGGGACACTGGGGTCTCAGATACCCACTTCGTGGCCGAACGCCACTTTCGGTGCCTGCAGCCTATTTTCGGGACCCCGAACTGCGTGATTTAGGCCCCGAGCATTCATTTTGCATCGGTTTTTGTTCAATTTTGGCAGGTACCTTTGTTTTAGCATCAGGAAGATCACTGGAGGGTGGGAGGCCAGCAATTGTTCCAGAAAACCAGTTTCGCTCCTCCGGCGCCCGTTTTGCTCACTTCCGGGCTAATGTTGAACACCCTAGTGATATTTTCTTCGAGCCGGGACTACATATTTGTGATGAGGGGACATGGGAGGACCCTAAAAAGTGGTGGTCGGCCAGTAATTGTGATTTTCATTTTTGAGCCTCTCTTTCGAATGCAATGTTGTGACTCCTATTCCAGAGTTGCCAAATTCCAACCATGGGGTCTTATTCTACACACATGGGAGGACCCTAAAAAGTGGTGGTCGGCCAGTAATTGTAATTTTCATTTTTGAGCCTCTCTTTCAAATGCAATGTTGTGCCTTCTATTTCAGAGTTGCCAAATTCCAACCATGGGGTCTTGTTCTACACACATGGGAGGACCCTAAAAAGTGGTGGTCGGCCATTAATTCAACTTTTCATTTTTGCACTTGGCTGGCCGGCCATAGGGGGTGGCTGGCCGGCCATAAGGGGTGGCTGGCCGGCCACTTGAAGCAAAAGCACCTGGCCGGCCTGCTTTCTCCTTTTGAGCACTTTACAGCTGTCCGGCTGTTTCTTCAAAATATCCTAGCCTCCGGGGGATATTTTGGGAGGGAAAGCTTGGGTGCATTTCCCTCCCTTTTACACCCCTTTCTTGCCCATTTAAGGGGCTGACCTCCTTCTTTGTTAGGGTTAGAAAAATTCTCCTCAAGACTTCACATCCATTTGACTCCATCTCCATCTCCAAAAGCTCCAAAATCTTCAAGTTTAGTGCCATTTCTTGAGCATCATCAAGCATCACCATCACCAATCCATTTCCAGCAGCAAGGAGGGATTCTTGAGAGGCTTAGAAGCAACTTTCATCAAGCCAAGAAGCATCAAAAGACTTGTCTTCAAGGGTAAGTCTTCATTTCCCTTTTTCTAGCACATTTTTGCATCAATTCTTTACCCTACTTGCTCTCTGTTTTGGGCTCCGAGCCCTACTGATTTTAAGCTTATTTTGAGCCCCTCTACAACATTGTAGAAGGGCTCAACCTCGTTTGGCACCTCTATGATGCACCTCTTTCAATATCACTCTTTATGCCAATGTTTTGCATGCTTTCTTTAGCTTATGAGTGATCTGATTTCGAGTCTGATATAAACTTTTAGTAGGCTTATTTTGAGCCCCTCTCCAACATTGAAGAAGGGCTCAATCATGTTTGGTGACTCTATCATGCACTTGCTTTGTAATTCTTCCAATTTACCGTAAAATTGCATAATTTATTTGGCCTATTTTTGATCTGATTTGGAGCATCTCATGAACTAATATTATGCCTATTTTGAGCCCCTATTCAACATTGAAGAAGGGCTCAACCTGGTTTTCATTCTCTGCATACCACTTGCTTTGAATTCATGTTCTATTCTTGCTTTTGCATGCTATTTTTAGCTCATGAGTGATCTGATTTCGAGCCTGATATAAACTGTGAGTGGGATTATTTTGAGCCTCTCTCCAACATTGAAGAAGGGCTCAACCATGTTTGGCCTCTCTATCATGCACTTGCTTTGAAATTCTTCCAATTTACCGTAAAATTGCATGCTTTGTTGGGCTTGCTTGGATTCTGTTTTGAGCCTTCATCAGGCTTAGAAAGTGTCTTATTTTAGCCCATTCTTCATGTCTTGTTAAGGGTCCAAAGCTGTTTGGTGCTTTCTTTTGATACCTCATGTGGTAGCCTTTGTTAGCTTCATTTTGCATGCTATTTTGAGCATATCTACATACTGAATTGGGGGATGTCATCTCTTGTAAATGTGCATATTTTTGGTCCCTCTTTAATGTTGTAGAACTGTGTTTTTCATTTTGAGCATTGTACATACCACTTGTTTCATTATTCCCCTATTTTCCCTTATTTTTGCATACTATTTTTGCCATACTTGTGATTGTTGTTTGGCCATTCTTTGTACTGGAAAAATGCTATTTTAGGGGCTGCCTAGCATCTGTCTTTACACTTCATATCCATTTTGTGCATGTTTAGCATGGCTATAGGCCATTTCAGGCGCCTAAATTCGCATTTCGGGATTATTCCGTGCATCGGGTGTACTTTGACCATGATTCGGGACTGTTTTCCCCCGCATTTCAGTGCTGAAATTCCATTAGTATGTTTGCATATCATTTGCCATGTCATTTCATGCTTTACATCATCGCCTCGGTTTGCGTGCCCGCGTGCACGCATTTCGAGGCACTTCATTTTTATCCGACGGCATCCTCTGTGAGTGCGGCTGAGGCCCTCTCATGTTGGTGTAAGCCCTCATTACATTTCGTATGTCATTCCGTGCCTTCGAGCCATTTCCCGGTTTGCGTGCCCATGGGCACGCATTTCGATACATCTCATTTTAGTCTCATTGCATCGTGTATACCTTTGCCTCGGTTTGCGTGCCCGTGTGCACGCATTTCGAGGCAACTCATTTTTCATCTGATGGCCTCCAATGTGAGTGTGACCGAGGTTCACTCGTGTTGGTGTAAGTCCATACGGTATTGCGTATGTCATTTCCTCGTTTTGCGCGCCCGTGTGCACGCATTTCGAGGCATCTCTTTTTCATCTCACGGCTTCTAATGTGAGTATGGCTGAGGCCCTCTCACGTTGGCGTAAGCCCATCATTGCATTCCGTATGCTATTTCCTCGGTTTGTGTGCCCGTGGGCACGCATTTCGAGGCATTTCATTTTAGTCTCATTGTATATCATATTTCATGCCATTTTCTCGGTTTGCGTGCCCGTGGGCACGCGTTTCGAGGCATCTCATTTTCATAGCATTATGTATGTTAGGATTATATATTAGCTGCATTTCATGCATATTGCATCGTGTTCGGGATAGGAGTTAGCCCGGGCACGGGAAACGAGGCACGTTTCGCACCCCGAGTGACGGAACGGGTCTCAATTCCCAAGTCACCGACACTCCGGATTACCCATGATGGAGTTAGGCTTTGTTGTAGCATTCATCTGCATTCACCCCATATTGAGTTGTGCAATTCGGCTCCTCGGCCATCATGCATCGATATGCGTGATTGGTGGCACGAGGATCGAGGCATGCATATATTTGTGAAATACATTGCTATGCCCCTTTCCTGCTCTCTGTTGCAGCAAAATCCAGAATCAGCAACTTTTCGGAGTCTGGCACGCATTTCGAGAAACATCGCAAACAGAGGCTAATTGGGGCATCCCAATGGATTTCCGCGTAAGGCAGCCCAACATGCATCATTTCATTATCCGAAGCGGAATCAAGGCAATCCCTGGCTTGCACGCCAGTTTACAGCTTTCTTAGTTTAATTTGTTAATTAATTAGGAATCTGTAATATTTCGGACTGTATTATTCTTTTATTCGGACTGTATTATTTATTTGGACCCTCTGCGCGAGGGCAATATTGTAATAAGTGTGGGTGAGTGTGATGCATATCTTCCAACCCCCATTTCTTTCTCCCTTTTATTTACCTGCTTACAATGGTTAGATATAGGGCATATTTCAATTAGCATACAGTATGACAGCATGTTTGCATCATTCATCTGTTTT
This sequence comes from Camellia granthamiana, assembly GCA_036172215.1. Taxonomy (NCBI): domain Eukaryota; kingdom Viridiplantae; phylum Streptophyta; class Magnoliopsida; order Ericales; family Theaceae; genus Camellia; species Camellia granthamiana. The sequence goes on along the minus strand of CM069906.1, from coordinate 124,117,348 downwards.
GCACGCACCGGGCTCGGCGCATCATACAAACTGCATTTGTATTTCAATTCCAAATTGAATACTTGATAACTGTAGCATTCCATATGCCATGTTTAGAATAGCCGAGCCTGCTATAATTGCATCTTTGCATGTGTTGCATTAGGCATTTTAGCATAGTTAGGATTCATGCATGATTTCTAACCGGTTCCTGTTTTGGCTTGGAGTACTCGGTAAGTTTTATGCTTTAGCATCCTTGCATGCGTGTGAGTGACTGCCATGAATAGCATGCTTGCCATGAGGCTATATGCTTATGTGATATAACTGCCTTGAATGCCTGTGGGTGAAGGTTGTGTTATCTGAATTGGGACAATTCATCGACTGTTTGTTTTAAGCCCACTAGATAGTGGCAACACCATGTTTTCTAAGCCCACCCGAGGGTGGCAAAATCTGCATTTCAAGCCTACCTGCGGGTAGCAAACCGTCTTTCAAACAAACATGAAATGTTTTGTTCCAATTCAGGCGACTCGGTCTATACTTGTTTGCTGCAAGCATCACATAGTAACCTAGGCTAATAACCGGAATAAGAGCATACAATGTTTTCAAAAGCAGATATCATGGTTAGTAGAGGCCGGTCTTTGACCGGGCGAGCGGGGGTGCTCACGATGTGACCTTCCCCAATCGTACCCAAGTTCCCGAGCCAACTTTGGTGATGACGGACACGTGGCCTTTGGCACCGAGTTAGGGTTTCCTAAATTTCCCATTTAAAAAATATTTAGGTGGCGACTCTGTTATCTGGCAAAGCAGTCCATGTTTGGCACTTCTTTCAAAAAAATCCGTTTTCAAAACAATTTGCCGGATTTGGACTCTTTGGTTCAAGATTTAGAACCGTGGCACAAATCGAGTCCGAACTGTAGCGAGGTCCCTCGCGGGCATGTTACAGGTACGTATAACTTTATTCATAAAACAAAGTTAGATTCCCCTAATATTTTGTGACGGAAGGAGTAATAATATTCAAACACTTCCGTTACCAAAACTACATGCAACTACTATAATAATATTCATCATACATATATAAATCTAATATATATATTCATCATACATATAATTTTACATACCGTTTATCTATCTATTAAAATCATTACATCCTCAAAATAAAGAAATTAATTCATAATTGCTAAATGGGTTGGAATTAATTTATAATTTCACAATTAATTAGTTACATTAGATGACACAATTCATGTATTAAAATCTTCAAATAGAGAGAAAAAGAGAGGAGGAGGAGAAGGAGAAGGTGAAGGTGGAAGTAGAGGCAAGTGACAACTAAGTAGGGGTGTCCACGGATCGGTTTCGTGCGGTTCGGTTGACGGGTTGGACCCGCCCGATGGGGTGCGGGTTGGGAAAAAATGGAACCGCGTCTGCCCGTAGTGCGGGTTGCGGATTGAACGGGTGGGTCATGCGGTTGTGCGAGCGGTTGCGGGCGGTTTGGGAATTATTTTTTATTTTATTTTTTGCTTCAATAGAGTGCAAAATTGCAACTGAGAGATTTTTTCTTTTGATAGATTTTTTCCGGCAGTTTTTTTTGTTAAATAGATTATTATTATTATTATTTAGATTATTATTAAACAGATTATTATTATTATGCAAATTATGAAACAGATTATTATTATTATTATTCAACAATAAAAACATTTTCTTTTGTTAAATAATCAAAGCAAAATGCTACAAAACAAACCCCTTTGCAAACCCACAACACAACCAAAAGCATATTCTTGTATTAAATAAAATAAGCAAAAAGTTACAAACCCACGACAAAACAAGTCTGCAAACCATAAATAAATGGAGAGGAAAGATCTGGGCGAGGTACCTTCGGTTTTTTTTTTTTTGTTGTTGTTGTAGATCTTCCAAATTTGCCATCTCTAGATCTGGTTTGGGGCGACGGCGACACTGCGACAGGGAGAAGAGGAGGGGATGGAGAGACGACAGTGGCTGTAGAGGAGAGGAGAGCGATGGCGACGGGAAGGGGATGAAAAGAGAGGTAGGCGAGAGAGAGTGTGAGAGAGTGAGAGACATAGAAAATGAGAGAAAAGGAGAGACAGCTAGGTAGAGAGAGAAAGGAGGATAAAAAAATGAATTTGAGAGACATACCCATATTTTTTTTTTCTTTTAAACATAAGCTGCGGGTCATGTGGGCGGGTTGCGGATTTGCAAGGGTAGGGTCGGGTCTGACCCGAACCCGATTTTGTATGGAAAAATAGACCCGCACCCGCCCTATTTATGCATGCGGGTAGGGTCGGATTTGTGTGGGTAGAGTCGGTTTGGGCGGGTTGTGCGGGTCGGATAAACCGTTGCCCACCCCTACAACTAAGACAATGGAACCGCACAATAGATAACAGATTTTAGATCGCATGACTAGGTTCAAAGCATCTTGAAGTGTGTGCATGAAGAAATGTATATACAATTAGAATACAATAAATTATTTTAAATTATAACTCATTTATATTTTGTCTTTCCGAAATTTGAAAACTTAATAGTTAACAATCTTACAGTGTTATCTTATTACACATAGCAATTTTCATTAAAATTCTATTAGGTAGCCGACGGCCAACACGTAAAAAGCAGCTCGGATACCTTATGAAAATGAATCCTAGTTTGAACTGATTAAATGCTAGGTCATTCCATTAAGTGGCGCATTGCGCCTACCTCCAGATGTTTCGAAAAGTGAGCAACCACATGGAATGTAGGAACTTTAACTGGTAAGACTATAGAATTGGTAGATGTCATGATTAGGAGGAGAGTTAGTATAGCTTGCGTACAAGAAACTAAGTAGACGGGTGAGAAAGTAAGGGAAATAGAAGATACCGATTTTAAACTATATTATAGTGGCAATGATAGATACAAGAATGTGGTAGGAATAATAGTTGCCAAGGGTCTTGTAGAAAATGTAGTTGTGGTTATTAGGAAATGTAATAGGATTATGTTAGTTAAACTAGTTATTGGAGAGAATATAGTGAACATTATATTAGTACATACACCCCCCAAGTAGGATTGAATGATCAGACTAAGAGAGATTTTTTAGACCAAATAGATGAGGTATTAGAGGAGACACTTGTAGGAGAGAACCTAGTCATAGGTGGAGATTTTAATGGCCATGTAGGAATAGATAAACTAGATTATGAGAGAGTGCACGGTGGGTATGGGTTTGGTGATAGAAATGAGACTGGAGAGAGTATTTTAAATTTTGTGTTGGTTTCTGAACTGGTGATGGCCAATACTATGTGGGTGTTTGGGAAGTTACTATTTTAGTATGCTAAAATTTTTGTGTTTGGGAAGGTGATTGGATTTTTTTGTAGTTGGATGTGATGTTTGTGAAAGAAAAAGTGAAATGATTATGAGTATGATGTGATATTTTCTCTTACTAGCTATTTTAGCCTATTTTGTCTTTTAGTGCTATTTTAGCCAAAAAAGCAAAAAAGCCTTCTTCCCAAACACCCCCATAGAGAGGAGCATATGATAACATTTAAGAGTGGGTCAAGTAGGAGTCAAATAAATTACTTTTTAGAAAGAAAAGTGGACCGTCTAAAATGAAACAACTGTAAGGTGATTTCTGGAGAGAGCCTAACGTCTCAACATAGGATTTTGGTACTAAATTTATGTTTTAAAGGGCAATACCAAGCCAAGAAAGATAGTAGGCGTCATAGGACAAGATGGTGGGACCTAAAAGGGGATAAACTAGAAATATTTAAGAATAAAATGGATAAAGAAGGTACTTGGGACGTGGAAGATGATGTTAACACTCTGTGAAACTTGATGGCCAATTGTATGAGGAGAATCTCAAGAAACGTTCTTGGAGAGTCGAAAGGAAAGGGACCCAACTCTAGAGAAACTTGGTAGTGGAGGGAGGAGGTTCTTGCGATAGTAGAGACAAAAAAATAGTACTTTAAAAAGTGATAGAATGATAGAATTGAGGAAAACCCTAAGAGTTACAGATTGGCTAATAAGGAGGTTAAAAAAGAAGTGAGAAAGACTAAGTTGAAAGCCTATGATGACCTGTATATTAGACTAGATAGTAAAGATGGAAAGAAAATAATATATATAAACTTGCTAAGATAAGAAAGAGGAAAATAAAAGATTTTAATTAGGTTAAGTGTATCGAGAGTGAGGACTCTAAGGTGTTGGTGAAGGATGAAAAGATTAAGGAGAGGTGGAAGAACTATTTTGAGAAGTTGTTGAATGAGGAACATGGGGGTAGGTCAAATGGGGAGGAAGTAGCCAGTAATAATGAAAACCAATACCATAGGTTCTATCGCAGGATTAGGAACTTTGAAGTAGAGATTGCACTTAAGAAGATGAAATCGAATAAGGTTTTAGGACCTGATGATATTCCTATTGAAGCTTGGAAATGTTTGGGTAAGAAGGAGGTTTCTTGGTTGAATAGGTTATTTAGCAAGATTTTGTTGACTAAAAAAATGCTAGAGGAGTGGAGGAAGAGTCTTTAGTGCCAATTTATAAAAATAAAGGAAACGTCCAGAATTACAACAACTATAGAGGAATCAAGCTAATGTGTCATATAATGAAAGTGTGGGAGAGAGTGATAAAACGTCTATTGCGAGATATAACAGATGTGTCAGAGAATCAATTTGGGTTTATGACTGGTAGGTCAACAATGGAAGTGCTATATCTTTTGAGAAAAATAATAGAAAAATATAGAGAAAAGAAAAGAGGCATTCATATGGTTTTTATCGATCTTGAGAAAGCATATGATAGAGTGCCTCAAGATATAATCTGGTGGGTGTTAGAGAGAAAAGAGGTGGCAAAATGTTACATTGATGTGATTATGGACATGTATGAAGGTGTGATGACCACTATTAGATTGTTTGCTGGAGAGACAAGTGAATTTCCAACTACGGTAGGGTTACACCAAAAGATCAACCTTAAGTCCTTATCATTTTACTTTAGTTATAGATGAGTTGACGAGAAATATTCAGGATGATATGCCTTGGTGTATGCTTTTCGCAGATGATATCGTGTTAATGGACGAGACTAGAAAGGAGTTAACACTAAGTTGGAGACTTGGAGAAAAATACTTGAATCTAAAGGATTTAGGATAAGCAGAACTAAGACAAAGTACATAGAGTGTAATTTTAGTAACAGTAACAATGGAAGCAGAGCTGAAGTGAAGATTGAGAACCAAGAACTATCTAAAAGTGAACATTTTCGTTATTTAGAATTGATTATCACAACAACTAGGGAGATTGGATGTGGTCCATTGAATTAAGGCAAGGTGGCTTAAGTAGAGGAGTGCATCTAGGATACTATGCGATAAATGAGTACCCATTAGACTAAAAGGAAAGTTCTATAGAGCAGCTATTAGACCAACGATGTTGTACGAGATGAAATGTTGGGCAACAAAAAAAAAAAAAACAATGTAGATAAGATAAGTGTTGCGGAGATGAGGATACTAAGGTAGACATGTGGCAAGACTAGAAAAGACAAAGTTAGGAATGAGTACATTCGAGAATGGATATGAGTAGTACCAATAGAAGATAATTTGAGAGAGAATAGATTAAGATGGTTTGGTCATATATAACAGAGACCAACAGAGGCAGTAGTGAAGAGATGAGATATAATGATGGTAGATGGAAGTGTTAGGAGAAGGGGCAAACCTAAATTGATGTGGGCTAGTGTAGTAAATAGAGATATGAGTATCCTTAATTTGACTACCAAAATGGACTTTGATAGAAATGAATGAAGAAGAAAGATTCATGTAGCCGACTGCACTTGATGGGACTTAAGGTTTGGTTTGGTTTGGTTAGAGTAATAATACCCTTATTTGGTGGTTTCATTTGCACTTTACTTCCCTTATCTTAGTAACAATGTGTAGACACCCCATTTTGACAGATCATTAGGACTTAGGCACTTGAAATGCTTCCCAATGATGATAGGTATCGCAATTTCAACCTTAGAGATGCTTGAAGTTGTTAGAGATGATGTATTACTATTTTCATGCAAAAAACTATTTTTAGTCAAAATTACCATTTTTTGGCTCATCTTGAGGGCCTATTTTCACCTAGAAAAAGTCAGAATTGGAAAATGTCTATTTCACAAAAAACTGTAACCCTTTAAATTAGCTTTCTAACACCACTCGATTTGCTTCAATCTGATGTTAGACGAGAGAGATATGCCCAAAATACAAAAGTGTCGCGGAGATGTGCGGCACATCGCACATGTGGCCGCACATCCCGCCGACACCCATAATTTTTTTTTTAGTTTGCTATTTCTTCGGGAGGCGTAAGGGGAATGCGATGGGGAAACCCTAGGATGACCTAGGGTGTTCCCTAAGTAACCCCTACGTCTATAAATACAACCCCTCATTCCTTCTTTGAGAGAATGTAAGTTTTGGCCAACTTTGATTGAGTTATGAGAGAGAATAGTCACCTCCCTTCCACCCAAACCCTATATTCCGAAAATAACAAACCCTACAACAGCTTTAGCAACTAAAAGAGATATAATATTTGAAGAAAAGCATCCATAGCATTGTCAAAACTTGAGGGAAGTATTGAAGCACGTTTTGCTTGCTTTTCGGTTGTGTTCTTTGGTTTGTTTCAAACTCGCAAGTAAGTTTCTGTTTCTCTTTAATTTTAGTGCCTTTTAATTCATTTTTTCATTATTAGATTATGGTTGGGGTACTAGTTAATCATAATTATCATATAGGATAATTATTTTGCATGTTTTTTTGGTTTGTTTTGCATGTTTTAATTCAATGTATATTAGGAACATGTTGGGGTTAGTTTAATCATCATGTAAATATGTATATAGTGCGGTTTAATCATCATATAATATTTTGCATATTTATTTTTGTGTTAGTTGCTTTGTTTGCATTAAATCATGATAATAGCCTTAAACCAGGCTTAGATTTACATGTTGCTTATGTTAGTAGCATGTTTAGGATCATTGTATCATATTTAATTCATATATGGTATGTTGGACACTTTGCAGTGGAATCTGGGTAAGTTGAGCTTCATAGCATATTGCTTGTGTATGTGCATTGTTCTTTAAATAATGCAAGTTAGTGCCTTTTGTGATCAATCGTGTGTTTTGGATAATTTTTTTTATGAATGTTGCTTAATTTGGATTAAAGTGTATGACCATATGAATTAAAAGTTGGCTTTTTGATAGAAAATAATGGTTTTATGGAAAATATATGGTTATATTAATTTAACCCTATTCAAATCATCTAATTGATTTGGTTTAGTAAAAGTTTCGGGTTAATAATGAATTTTGTGGACCTTCCCTTATCGTCCCCAAGTTCTCGAGCCTTGATTATTTGGTTGTGAAAGACCAGTCCTTTGTTCAGTTTTCATTGTCAAAGGTTTCTTAGTTTCCCTTAAAAATTAAGTGGCGACTCTTGAAAGAAAGTTGGTACAACAATTGAGTGGAAACTCGCCTCATACCCAAAAAGGCACGCACAGTTGGTGACTCTACTGGGGACCAAAAGAACTTGACTTGAAAATTTTTATTTTATGAGATTAAGTGTTTAATTGTTAATTGCGTTGCATTATTGTGGGCTTAGATTAAAACTGCTTTGTTGCTTAATATCTCGAATGGCTTGCCATTCGTGGGCTATGTTAATGTCAACAAGCAAGCGTTAGAGTTTGGCTATCATGTACCATTTGATCATCCTCTTGCACATGCAAGGTGGCTTTGAAAGGTATATAAATAGTCATAGATGATGTACCCTTTGACTAAGCCTACCTTTTGTACATAGCAAGTAGTAGAACTTTCCAAAATAGGATAGGAAACTCACCCAATTCAGGTTATTTGATGGCCATTTCGTATGATTTAGTGAAACCCTAGAATTACTCTCACAATTAGAATAGGAAAACCCTAACCCTAATAGGCATTGGATGTAAATTTTGTGCTTATGTGGTGTTATGTTACAACTGAAAGAGCAAAGTTTGAGTTTCAGTGAATCAACAGTCATATAGTTTGAGCAAATATGTGATTCTGCAATTAGTAATTGACTGGGAAACAATTTCCTAGTCATTGAATTTGAGTAGAGTTGAAATTCTACAAGTAGTGTTTGAATGAGAAATAGTCATTTAGACATTGAATTTGAGTAGAGTTGTTATTCTACAAGCAGTGTTTGAATAAGAAACAGTTACCTAGAGATTCCATTTGAGTAGAGTTCTAGAATTACAAATAGTATCTGACTGGAAGACAGTCTCTTAGTTATTGACTTTGGGTAGAGTTTTGGTTTTATGAGTAATGTTTGATTGGGAAGTGGTTATTTAGTCATTCACTTTGCATAAAATCTCAATTACTCAAATGATATTTGACTAGGAGATAGTTACCTAGTCGTTGACTTTGAGTAAAATCCTAACTCCTTGAATTGAATTTGAATGGAAGACAGTTGCTCAATCATATACATCAAGTAGAATTCTGATTCCTCAAATAATGATTTGGTTGAGAGACCATTACTTAATCTTTCACTTAGAGTAGATCTATAATTCATTAAGCAATATTTGACTAGGAAACAGTTACGTAGTCATTGATCTAAATAGAGTTCCTGTTCCATATGGTAAGTTTTTAACAAGAAGCAACCATTTGATGAAGGCCTTTCATTTGCTAGGAATTTAGTAGGATTGCACCAACAAAGAAAAAGATTTGTCAAGTTGAGTAGGCCCAAGTCCAAGATTTAGTCCAAAGTTAATCAATCCCAGTGCAAAGTTAAGTCAATTCAATTCAGAAAGTTCAGTCCATCTCAGACTTCCAAGTCTAGAACGAGCAATCTCAATGGCTCATGTCCAACAACCAGTTGAACTGATGGCAACATTCCAAAGGTCAGTGAAAAATCTAGCTATTACTGTGGAGGGCCAAGCCCATGTTCTTAACCAACTACAAGCTCAATGGATCCTTCCTCTCCGCCGCCACCACCGGAATGCTAACAAGTTCTAAGGGAAGAAGGGCCTACTACTGCCATACCTGCACTAGGCCAATAAAAAGAAGAACCTAAGGTTGAGGCCCCTAACCTCGACCCCAATGTTGTCAAAATGTCAAAATTGGAAAAAACTATGAAAAAGACCAAAGGACATGACTGCATTCTGGACCTGGATGCTGGTCTGGGAGATGTAACTGTTTGTCTCCCAAAAAAATTCAAAATGCTACGCATTGATAGGTTTGATGGCTCTGAAGATCCCACAGTCCATGCTCGACTCTTTGCCAACATTTTGAGGCCTATGGGACTTACTCACCAACAAACTCTCTCTCTCTCTCTCTCTCTCTCCATATATATATATATATTTGGCTGAACTTTGTCCAAAGTAGCAGCCAACTAATATGCCAAGCTCGATAATGAAATCAAGTGGAAATGGGAAGAACTGGCTGAGGCATTTGTCACCTAATATTCCTACAATACTCAACTAGAAGTGACAATGAGAGAATTGGAGACTACCAGACAAGAGCCAAAATAAGGCGACTTTGTGATAAGGTGGAGGGCTTCCTAATAAAAGAGACCAAGTCTGAACCGTGGTTAGAAATCTACAACCACTTTTGCTTAAATACATGCTTCCCATACCTCTACTCAACTTTAAAATCTATTTGACATGGGAACCAAATCAAAGATGACATAAGTCATGGTTTGCTTGACAAAGGGAAACAAAGCTCATCCCAAAAACCATTAACTACTTCTAGTGCCAATTCATATAACAATCTCAAATCAGCAGAAGTGATTACCTTAGAAGCAACGTAACCATTTCAACTACACCTCAAGAACCAACCCTGGCCACTTCAAAAATTGAACTTTCCATTTCTTGCACATGCCCTCATCCAAAGCCCTTCAAATTTTGGCAGATGAAGGACATCTCCAACCCCTACAACCTAAACCTCTTCCTGACCCTCTCCCAGTCGGCCATGACCCTACTCAATACTGTGCCTTTCACCAGTAACCTGACCACTACACTGACAGTTGTGCACGTCTTTGTCATGAGATCCAAGACCTCATTGACGACAATATCATTGTTCCACCTAAAAACCCAAGCTACCCCTCACTTGATCACTATACCATCAATGCTATCCAAACCTCGCATTTGCTAACTTTGATCCTAGCTTATACATCGTGTCAGCTATCAAACCAAAAGCCATAGTGCTATCCCAGAGTTTATTGATCTTGGCTCATTTGGAATTGTAGAAGGTAATAATAGCATGGACTATCTCAAAAAGCTGACATCCTTGGGGAAACACTTTAGCTTGCCAATCAACAACAATACTGCCAAATAAGAGGTTCATGAAGCAGCAGCAGAAAAAACTATCAAGATTAAGGGTTCCACTGAAGAGGAAACAATGATTGAGAAAGATTGCATCTGACACGGGTCACTTCAACATGGAAAATGCTGATGAAACAAGGATGTTGGGGGTAAAGAAGCAGCTGTTGAGTACTACGAGCTTGTTGATGATGCCATGAATGATCAGTGTAGTGGTTAAATATTTAATCAAAGTGTTTCGTATCTGATAATGAGTTTAGTTGGTTGAGTTAGTTGGTGAGCTTGTTAAGTGTCATAGTCGAGTCCTTTTCGTTTTTTTTCATTCGTTGCCTTTTTTATTTGAATCTGATGTATTCGGAGTCTTTATCCTTAATAATATGAGTTGTTTTTCTACTTGCTTAGTTGTTCCCATGGTCAAATGGTGTGATCCAATTTAAAAATAAAATAAAATAAAATAAAGATTAAAGAATTTAACTAAATGAGAAAAGGAAAGACATGGCAAATTTGTAATAAATGAGATTAAATTTATAAACTTGGGTTTTGAGAAGGATCTTGGCTTAGTTTAGATTGTTCTATGCTATCTTTAAAGGACAACAGATGATTAGTCGCTTTGTAAAAAGAGTTCAAAAAATATTTTTTTACATGATCATATGAAAAGAAACTTGGAGTTGATTCTGCAAATATGCAACACAAGAACCTGTTCAACTTCGATGCCAAATTGATTAAGCATAAAATTGAAAGAAAGCTTGACCTAATAAGTAAAATAAAAGGAAGTATCAACACAGGGGGCAAACCCATTGATTTGTTGCAATGAAGATATCATCATTAAGAGCTTACAATTGAATGGAAAAAACCAATTCGAGGAATCAATCACATTCAATGAAAGAAGTTCGGAACACTTTACCATATTCAAAGAAACTAGAGGAAAATTATTCAACTATTCAATGAGAAAGTCAGCAGAAGAATTTGCAAGAAGAAAATTTGGCGTCATCTAAGCCCTATTCATGATACTAGGCTCAATTTCACATCAAAGAAATTCAAGTTGTACGACTTGAAGACTCTCTGGATAGGCAGAAGCTAAAATCTTTATAACGTCCAGATGGAATCAAGTCTTTATAACCAATCAGTTCATACAAGCTTAAATATCATTACACTTGAGAGGCTCGCTAGGCTGAAAACCTGAAAAAGGTGACCTTGACAAAAGTTAGAGCTTTCAAAATGAAATAATGAAAAATGAGAGCTAACAAGGCTGAAAACCTAAAAATAAGACATTGGCAAAAGTCAGAGTGCAAAAAAGAGAGAGTTAACACCCGAGCAAATCTTATCTGAAACTACATAAGTCTTAATTCTCGTCCTTGGGATACGTAGGCAACTTCATCCTAAAGTTTGGCAGATTCTCGTCTGATTGATTGGTTCACCCTAATGTCAACTCATTCTATCTTGATTCTCCGGTTTTGGTAAGAGCGATGCTAATGTTGGCTTGTAAATAGCAGTTTGTTAGCCCCAAGGTTATTCGAATTTAAGTTCTTATTGATTTTAATTATCGACAATTATTTTGAACTCATTTATTTATTCAAAGTTTTCAAAATAATATTATATTATTGCTCTTCATAGTCTCGATTAGATGAATGCTTCAAATTTGTCAATTTCTCATAAATATTGGTACCTCAAAAACATGGAATTAGCATATGTATGCAAAACACTATTTGTGCTTTAAACAGGTTCAAGGGTTGACTCCAAGACAAGAAGGGTCGCCACCAAAATGAAGTACACGATGCCTAAGTATTGTAGCAACCAAGGGTCGACACCAAATTTTAGTATACCAAGGGTCGACACCAAGAATGACAAAGGTCGACACTAAATTTTAGTATACAAAGCTCAGACAATCCAGCAGCAATGGTCAACACCAAGAATGACAAGGGTCGACACTAAATTTCAGTATACAAAGTTCAGACTTCTAGCAAACAAACGGTCGATACCCAGTTATGAAAGAGTTGACACCAGGAACACCTGGGAAATCACACAGAGAAGAAGGGTCGACACCCAATCTACAGGGGTTAACACCCTTAAATTTGGGTTTCAAAAAACCTAGCCGCCCATTCAGATCTATTCTAACACAACTCAAATCTTAGTTCTTTTTCTGATCTATGCGCAAAATAGCAATCATTTCTGATCTGTGAGCAGACTTTTATGACACAATATCTTCTACTGTCAACTTCCAATATTTGACTTGTGAGCTTGTGCATTTAATGAGGCTTAATTTCCAAAGACTTGATGACAGCCTGTGCACACCTATGCTCTGCTTCATACAGCTAGAAGATATCACCCTTGATTGATCTGCCCCAATAGCTAAAAGACTCACCCATGCTTCTCTCCAATGGCTAGAAGTCATTAAAGCTATAAATGAAGAAGCTCTCCAGATCTAAAAGTATTTACTCTCCAACACAAAAACTCTGAGCATTCAATAATTTTTATTTATCATACTCTATTGTACTTCCACTTTCATATCTGAGCGTATTCAAAAATCCCTTTGCTCTTTCACTTTCATATTTATCTTTTGAGAGAAATATTTTGTAAAAAGAGGACAATTGTACCTCTTATTCTTATTCCCTTATTTCTAAGTAAAACACTTGTAAGGTAAGGCATTTAGTTGAAAGGTCCTCAACAGATAAAGTAAGTCTTGTGTAAAAATCCACAAGTTAGGTGAAGCTCAGTGGTGTTTTAATTCAATTCATAGTGGGGGAATTCTCAAGGAGGTACCTTCAGGAGTGGACGTAGGTCGGTGAACCGAACCACTATAAATCTTTGTGTTTGAGCTTTTTTTCCATTCTCCTCTATTTTCGATTTAATTGATTGCTTGTTGAATTTATTTACTTGATTAGTTGCAATAAATTTTTTAATCATGTTTTTTAATTACCCAATTCACCCCCCTCTTGGTTTGCCTACCTAGGTAACAATTGGTATCAAAGCCACGTTTCCAGTTTTGTGACTTAACCGTCTGAGAGCGATCTATGGAAATCCCTAGCTCCTCTCTTCCTGAAGGTCAAGCCTCAAACAGACCACCCTTTTTCAATGGCATAAATTTCAACTAGTGGAAAACTCGTATGATTATGCATATCTAATCTATCAACTATGAGGTTTGGAAAATTATCTGTGATGGTCCCAAAGTCCCCACCAAAATCATAGATGATCTGAAAGTTCCCAAACTTGAGAGTGAATGGACTAGTGTTGATTATAAAGATATTCAAGCCAATGCCAAAGCTGCTAATATGTTGTATTGTGCACTTGATGCTATTGAGTTCAATAGAATTTGCACTTGTACAACGGTGAAAGAAATTTGGGATGAACTTATTGTAACTCATAAGGGAACTACTCAAGTCAAAGAATCTAGAGTTAGTTTACTTGTTCATAACTATGAGCTCTTCAAAATAAAACCTAATGAGAACATCTCCCAAATGTTCACTCGCTTTAATGATATTGTAAACAGTTTGAAATCTCACGGTAAGACTTATACTAATGCAGAAGTTGTGAGAAAAGTCCTCAGGTCATTGCCGAAAAGCTTGGAGAACAAAGTTATCGCGGTGATAAAAACAAAGGACTTATCAACATTAAGCCTTGATGAGTTGATGGGATCTCTCCTAACTTATGAGCTCACTATGAAAGAAGGATATGACGAATAGGACAAGAACAAGAAGAAAGGGATAGCCTTCAAGTCTACCTCAAAATATCAAGAGGAAGAAGGAGATGATTCAGAGGAAGATGATAAAGAAATGACATTCATTACCAAGAAGTTCAAAAGGTTTATGAAGAAGAAAAAATGTGCAAGGAAGTTCTTTAGAAAAGACTTCAACAAAGATTTTCAAAAAGGTAAAAATCACAAAAAATCTGAAGTTACTTGCTATGAATGCAATAAATCGGGGACACTACAAATCAGAATGCCCAGAGCTCAAGAAACAATTCAAGAAGGACAAGAAGAAAGCCATGATTGCAGCATGGGGAGAAGATAGTGATGAAAGCGACTCAGAAACTAAAGTTTGCAAAAATGAAGTTGCTAACCTATGCTTGATGGCGCTTGGAGATGAAGATGAGGTAAATGATGAACCCTTTACTTTTGATGAACTACAATCTGCTTTTGATGAATTACATGTCGAATTTAAAAAGCTTAGATCACAAAGTAGTTGAGAAAATGATTTCAAGTTTATCACAAGAAAATGAATCCATGACATTTAAGATCAATGCTTTAAAAAATGAAGCCTTGAAAGTGGAAAAGGAGAAAGAGGCTTTAAAAGAGTTTTCCATTTTTGAAAAGAAAATAGAGGTTTTGCAAAAAGAAAATGAGATTATGAAAAAGGAAGAAGTTGTTTTAACTGAAAACATAAAGACTTAAAAAATGTTCTTTCAAAATTTACTCAAGGTAAAGATACTTTAGACAAAATTCTTAAGAGTCAAATTCAAACCTTTGGAAGAGCTGGGATTAGATATAAACCATTTTCAAAAGTGAAGAATCCCAAAAAGATTTTTGTTCATGCATCAACTAGTCATTCTCATCTCATATGTCATTGGTGTGGTAGAAAAGGACACATCTCTCCTTCATATCCTATTAAGAGAAATTTATTTGTTAGAATGAAAAAGCAGTGGGTTCCCAAAAATACTTCAAATCCTAACTCTCATGGACCCCAAGAAAGAATGGGTACCAAAAGGCCATGCTTTAGGTCAAAATCCAGCAACAACCGGTGGTACCTCGACAGTGCTTACTCAAGGCACATGACCGCGATAAAGCAATGTTCTCAACCCTTAAACCAAAAGAATGAGGTCACGTAACCTTTGGAGACAATAGTAAAGGAAAGATCATCGGTGTAGGTAGTATTAGTAAAACTTCTTCACTCATTATTGAGAATGTGTTGCTTGTTGACAGATTGAAACATAACTTGCTTAGTATTAGCCAAATGTGTGATAAAGGTAATCATGTTACTTTTGAAAAAACTCACTGCACTATTAAGAATTCTACTGATAACAAAGTGTTTTTTGTTGGTCATATGCATGAGAATGTGTATGTATTTGATTGGCATAGTTTATCTTCCTATCATGATGTTAAGTGTTTATCTGCTATTAGTGAATCAGGTTGGTTATGGCATAGAAGGTTAGGACATGCTCATATGGACTTGCTTTCAAAACTTTCAAATTTTGATTTAGTTGTTGGTTCACTAAAAATTGATTTTGAAAAAGATAGACTTTATGATGCTTGCCAACAAGGTAAACAAACAAAAATTTCTTTCAAATCCAAAAATGTTATTTCTACATCTGGACCTCTTCAATTGTTGCATATTGATTTGTTTGGACCATCTAGGACTTTAAGTCTTGGTGGTAAATCTTATTGTCTTGTTTGTGTAGATGATTATACTAGATTACTTGGGTGATTTTCTCGACGCATAAAAGTGATACTTTCTCTGTATTCTCTGCTCTTTGTAAACGTATTCAAAATGTGATTAGTCTTGCTATTTGTAGCATTAGAAATGATCATGGTAGAGAATTTGATAATGATGAGTTTATTCTATATTGTAATGAGCATAGCATTGATCATAATTTTTCTGCTCTTCGAACTCCCTAACAAAACGATGTGGTTGAAAGGAAAAATAGAGTTCTTAAGGAAATTGCTCGCATTATGCTTTGTGAAAATGATTTGCCTAGATATTTTTGGGTGGAAGCCGTTAATTCAGCTTGCTATGTTATTAATCGTGCCATGATTAGACCCATTCTCAAGAAAACCCCATATGAACTGTGGAAATGTAGAAAACCCAACATTATTTGCTTGTTTTTGGTTGTAAATGTTTTGAACTCAATAACAATAAAGATAATCTTGGTAAGTTTGATACTAAATCTGATGAAGCCGTGTTTCTTGGTTATTCCAATTCTAATAAAGCTTATCGTATTTTTAATAAAAGAACTTTACTTGTTGAAGAATCTGTACATGTTGCTTTTGATGAATCTAACTCATATGTTTCCAAGAATATTGTTAGTGATAATATTACAGATCTAATCCAAGAATATAAGGCATTTACTTATCAAAAAATGATGAACTTCATTATTCGGAACCCAATGTTGAAGTCTTTATAGAAGATCTCCAAAAAGAGTATGCTCACCCAACGAAGGAAAATGATCTACCCGAAGAATGGAAGTACGCTCATGGACATCTCAAGGATCTCATCATAGGAGATGCCACACAAGGTGTAAGAACTCGCTCTTCTATTCATAATATTTGTGGTAATTTAGCTTTTGTTTCTCAAATTGAGCCAAAAATGAGGTTAAACGCGATGAAAACTGGATTTTTTCTATTCAAGAAGAGTTAAATTAGTTTGAAAGAAATGAAGTTTGATTTTTCACTCCTCGTCCTAAGGATCATTCCGTTATTGGAACAAAATGGGTTTTTCGAAACAAAATAGATGAATCTGGTGTTGTTACTCGAAACAAAGCTAGACTTGTAGCCCAAGGTTAAAACCAAGAAGGAGGCATTGATTTTGATGAAACTTCTGTGCCCGTTGCCCATCTTGAAGCCATTCGCATGTTGTTTTCATTTGCATGTTTTAAAGATTTTATTTTAAAGATTTTAAAATTTACCAAATGGATGTGAAAAGTGCTTTTCTAAATGGATACATTTCGAAGGAAGTTTTTGTTGAACAACCTCTCAGTTTTGAAAATCACAAACATCCAAACCATGTTTTTAAACTTTGAAAAGCTTTGTATGGTTTGAAACAAGCTCCTAGAGCTTGGTATGAACACTTGAGCAATTTTCTTATTGAAAAAGGTTTTTCTCGCGGCAAAATTGATACCACTCTCTTTATAAAAACCAAAAATGATGATATGCTTATTGTTCAAATTTATGTTGATGATATCATATTTGGTGCTACTAATGAATCTTTGTACAAGGAATTTGCTAAGGATATGCAGGGCGAATTTGAAATGAGTATAATATGAGAGTTGACATACTTTCTCAGATTTCAAATAAAACAAACCCAAGATGGAATCCATCTATGTCAAGCCAATTATACCAAGGATCTCCTCAAAAGATTTGAAATGGACTTATCCAAGCCTGCAACAACTCCAATGAGCACATCGATTAAAATCGACAAAGATGAGCAAGGTAAATCGGTAGACAAAAAGAAATATCATGGTATGATTGGTTCTTTACTCTATCTAATTGCTAGTAGACTCGACATAATGTTTAGAGTTCGTATGTGTGCACGTTTTCAATTTGCTCCAAAAGAATCACACATCACCGCAGTAAAACGTATTTTTAGATATCTTGTTAGTACTCCACATTTGGGACTTTGGTACCCTAAAACAAATTTTTTTGACCTTTTATGTTTACTCGGATGCCGACTTTGCGGGATGTAGGCTTGACAGAAAAAGCACTAGTGGCACTTGTCATTTTCTTGGAAATTCACTTACTTCATGGGTTTGCAAAAAACAAAATTCTATTGCTTTATCAATTGCTAAAGCGGAATACATTGTTGTCACTAGTTGTTGTGCTCAAATGCTTTGGATAAAACAATAAGTTCTTGATTTTGGACTTCCCTTTGATCACATTCCTATTAAATGCGATAACACTAGTGCCATTAATCTTTCAAAAAATCCTATACAGCACTCGCATACTAAACACATTGAAATAAGGCATCACTTTCTACGAGATCATGTACTTAAAGGTGACATCAAACCTAAATTTGTGCCTATAAGCCATCAATTGGCTGATATTTTTACCAAGCCTCTCAATAAGGAACAATTCTACTTTATTCGAACTGAGTTTGGCATGTTAAATATTCCTATGTGATGTTAATATATGTGTTCTTATGCTGTCATGTGAAATTTGCATTGAAAAACACTATTTTTGGTCTTTTAAGAACCTTAAGGGTTGACCCCCTACTCTATAGGGTCGACACCCTGTGAACCAGTTTTGTGCTTTCCTTAATAAAGGTTGACACCCATCTTCGTAGGTGTCGACACCAGATGTGTTTTGGTTCACTGCTTTTTAGGGTTGACACCTCTCTTTGAAGGTGTTGACACCTGATGGTGTTTGAGGTTACTGTTTTTTAGGGTTGACCGCCTTTCATCAGGAAGGTCGACATTTGCCTTTGGCTAGGCATTGTCGCGCGGTCTCTTCAGCTTTTAAGGTCGACCCCTCTCTTAGCGAGGATTGACACCATCTAAAGGGTATATATACCCAACGACCCTTTCCTTTTCTCTTGCGACACCACTCAAAGCCCTAGCCCTAGTCCTTTTTCCTTTTCCAACGATTTCAACCGATGATTCCCATTATCTTTCTCCTTCATCCTCCATGGATTCTCAAGCTTCTCCATCAGCCCCATCTCGGAAACGATCTCGCACCTCCACCACTTCCACTGTTGTCCTTACGACTTTCAATCTTCCTATTTTTCGATTCAAGAACAATGGCTGCAAATCGGCCTTCAACAAGGATTTTAATCTGCGTAAGGTACTTTCTAGTCGCACTATTGACATAAATTTCTTTGAAACACATTCTATTCCTGTCAAAATATGGTTTGACACTAAAAAATGGTCCTCTCTCTTAAAACTTGACTGTGATGTTTATCTAACCATCATTAAAGAATTCTTTGCTAATCTTTCATATAATAAGGAATCTTCTCCTAATACTTTAGATTGTTTTGTGAATGGGTGTCTCTTTCACTTTGAAACCCTCTATTGTTAACTCTATTATGAAAACCTCTAATGATGGCCATAGAGTTTCCCTTTCTATTAGCATAAACCCACCACATTACACGCATCTTACTGGACTGAAATTTCTCGCAAACAATCCAACCCTAGACCACCACATTTCTATCTCTGGAAAAGATCTTTCATTGGAACTAAGGCTCTTGAATCATATCATCACACATAATATCATTCCTCGGTCTGGTCATTTTGATGCTATTACCATTGGTCATACTTTTCTTATCTGGACCTTATCTACTGGTTACCTCACTGATTTTGGGTATTTGGCGTGTCATTGTATTATCAATGCACACAAATAAAGCGATCACGCCCTTCCATACGGGATGATTTTGACCAAAATTTTCAAACATTTTAAAATTGATCTCAAAGGTGAAGAAAAAGTTTCCCGAGACTCAGCCAGTTATGGCTCTGAAACACTGAGCCACATGGGGTATTCTTTAATTAATAATGTGTGGACAAAGACAAAAAAAACCTGTCTCTTCCCTGCTCCTTCTACTCCTAGTTCTACCCTTCCTAGTCCTTCCTCACCATCACTCTTCACTCATGGTCGTTCCTCCTCTACTCTTGCACCACCTTCTGACCTCTTTTCTCTCTCTCTCAAAATTGATTACCTTGATTCTCTTGTTCAAGGTCCTTTATTGGTTGGGATTACTGAACTTAATTCAAGGCTTAACAACCTCAACCTGATTCCTCAATCTACTCCTGCTTCTGATCTTCCATCCTCTACCCATTCTGCCTCTGCTTCATCCTTGTAACAAGCCCGCGAGGGACCTCGCTACAGTTCGGACTCGATTCGTGCCACGGTTCTAAATCTTGAACCAAAGAGTCCAAATCCGGCAAATCGTTTTGAAAACAGATTTTTTTTTGAAAGAAGTGCCAAACATGGACTGCTTTGCCAGATACAGAGTCGCCACCTAAATATTTTTAAATGGGAAATTTAGGAAACCCTAACTCGGTGCCAAAGGCCACGTGTCCGTCATCACCAAAGTTGGCTCGGAACTTGGGTATGATTGGGGAAGGTCACATCGTGAGCACCCCCGCTCGCCCGGTCAAAGACCGGCCTCTACTAACCATGATATCTGTTTTTGAAAACTTTGTATGTTCTTATTCCGGTTATTAGCCTAGGTTACTATGTGATGCGCACAGCATACAAGTATAGACTGAGTCGCCTGAATCGGAACAAAACATTCATGTTTGTTTGAAAGACGATTTGCTACCCGCAGGTAGGCTTAAAATGCAGATTTTGCCACCCTCGGGTGGGCTTAAAAAACATGGTGTTGCCACTATCTAGTGGGCTTAAAACAAACAATCGATGAATATTCCAATTCAGATAACTCAACCTTCACCCACAGGCATTCAAGGCAGTTATATCACATAACACATAGCCTCATGGCAAGCATGCTATTTATGGCATCACTCACACGCATGCAAGGATGCTAAAGCATAAAACTTACCGAGTACTCCAAGCCAAAACAGAAACCGGTTAGAAATCATGCATGAATCCTAAATATGCTAAAATGCCTAATGCAACACATGCAAAATGCAACTATAGCAGGCTCGGCTATTCTAAACATGGTATGTGAATGTTACAACTAACATGTATTCAACTTGGAATTGAAATACGATGCAGTTTGTATGATGCACCGAGCCCGGTGCATGCAATACAGATGAATGATGCAAACATGCTATCATAAGTATGCTAATTGACATATGCCCTAATCTACCATCATAAGCAGATAAATAAAAGGGAGAAAGAAATAGGGTTGGAAGACATACATCACACACACCCACACTTATTACAGCATTGCCCTCGCGCAGAGGGTCCGAATAAATAATACAGTCCGAATAAAAGAATAATACAGTCCGAATATACAGCCCAAAATAATATACAAATTCCTAATTAATTAACGAATTAACTAAGAAAGCTGTAAACTGGCATGCAAGCCAGGGACTGCCTTGACTCCGCTCCGGATAATGAAATGATGCATGTTTGGGCTGTTTTGTGCGGAAATCCACTGGGATGCCCCAATTAACCTCTGTTGCAATGTTTCTCGAAATGCGTGCCAGACTTCGAAAAGTTGCTGATTCTTCATTTTACTGCAACAGAGAGCAGGAAAGGGGCATAGCAATGTATTTCACAAATATATGCATGCCTCGATCCTCGTGCCACCAATCACGCATACCGATGCATGATGGCCGAGGAGTCAGATTGCACAACTCAATATGGGGTGAATGCAGATGAATGCTACAACAAAACCTAACTCCATCATGGATAATCCGGAGTGTCGGTGACTTGGGAATTGAGACCCGTTCCGTCACTCGGAGCACGAAACGTGCCTCGTTTCCCGTGCCCGGGCTAACTCCTATCCCGAACACTATGCAATATGCATGATATGCATGAAATGCAACTAAGATACAACCTAGTATGCACAATGCAGATGACAATGAGATGCCTCGAAATGCGTGCACACAGGCACGCGAACCGAGGCAATGATATAAAGGCATGAAAATGCAAAATCGGCTTACAGTAATATGAGAGGACCTCAGCCGCACTCACATAAGAAGCCATCGGATAAAAGTGAAGTGCCTCGAAATGCGTGCACACGGCACGCAAACCGAGGCAATGACATATGCAATGTCGTATGGGCTTACACCAACACGAGTGAACCTCAGTCACACTCACATAGGAGGCCATGAGATGAAAAACGAGATGCCTCGAAATGCGTGCACACGGGCACGCAAACCGAGGCAATGACATATGCAATGCCGTGAGACTGAAATGACATACAGAATGCAAAATGGACTTACACTGACATGAGAGAGCCTCAGCCACACTCACGTAAGAGGCCGTTGGATTAAAAAGAAGTGCCTCGAAATGCGTGCACACGGGCACGCAAACCGAGGCATGGCCCGAAGGCATGAAATGGCATGCGAAATGAAATGAGGCTTACACCAACATGAGAGGGCCTCAGCCGCACTCACATAGGATGCCGGCGGATAAAAAAAGAGGTGCCTCGAAATGCGTGCACACGGGCACGCAAACCGAGGCATGGGGAATGACATGCGGAATGCGAATTGGGCTTACGCTAACATGAGAGGGCCTCAGCCGCACTCACATAAGCTGCCGAAAGATGAAAACAAGCTGCCTCGAAATGCGCGCACACGGGCACGCAAACCGAGGCAGCGACATACAGGCATGAAATGGCATGCAAATGAAACGTGGCATATGCATATGAAAAATGCAAATTTCAGTAGCTAAAATGATGCACAAATAGCCCCCGAATTATGACAAAATTACGCCCGATGCCCGAAATGCAATGTTATGCACCCGAAACGGCCTACAGCCCTACTAAACATGCGCAATATGGACATAACATGTAAAACAGTAGCAAGGCAGCCCCTAAACTAGCATTTTTTCAGTACAAAGTATGGCCAAACAATGATCACAAGTATGGCAAAAAATAACTTGCAAAAATGGGGGAAAAGAGGAGAATTACAAAGCAAGTGGTATATACAATGCTCAAACTAAAAAAAACAGTTCTACAAAATAAAGAGGGGCCAAAAATATACACATTTACAAGAGATGACATCCCCCAATTCAGTATGTAGATAGGCTAAACATGGCATGCAAAATAATGAGCCAACAAAGGCTATAACATGAGGTACCAAAAGCATGCATCAAACAACCTTGGACCCTTAACAAAACATGAAGAATGGGTTATTTTAGACACTTTCTAAGCCTGATGAATGCTGAAAACAGAAGCCAAGAAAGCCTAACAAAGCATGCAATTTTACGGAATCAAAGATGGTATTACATGAAGTACCAAAAGCATGCACCAAATGGCCTAAGACCCTTAACAAAACATATGAGAAGGCCAAAACAAGGCTCTTTCCAGGCCTGATGAAGACTCAAAACAGAAGCCAAATAAGCTCAAAGGGGCATGCCAAATAGGAGTAGAACATGAATTCAAAGCAAGTGGCATGTAGAGCATGAAAACCAGGTTGAGCCCTTCTTCAATGTTGAAGAGGGGCTCAAAATAAGCACAATATTAGTTCATGAGAGCTCCAAATCAGATCAAAAATAGGCCAAATAAATCATGCAATTTTACGGAAAATATGGAGGATTACAAAGAAAGTGCATGATAGAGAGGCCAAACATGATTGAGCCCTTCTTCAAAGTTGAAGAAGGGTTCAAAATAGGCCCACTCACAGCATATATCAGGCTCGAAAATGGATCACTCATAAGCAAATAAAGCATGCAAAATAATGGCATAAAGAGTGATATTGAAAGAGGTGTATCAAGGGGCTCTCAAATGAGGTTTAACCCTTCTTAAATTTTGAAGAGGGCCTCAAATAAGCCTAAAATCAGTAAGGGTCGGAGCCCAAAACTGAGAGCAAGTAGGGTAAAGAATTGATTCAAAATTGTGCTAGGAAAAAGGGAATTAGAGTCTTACCCTTGGAGACAAGTTCTTTTGTTGCTTCTTGGCTTCAATTTGGTGGTCCTTAGCCTTTGAAAAACCCTCATTTGCTGTTGGAATGGAGGTGGTGATGGTGAGGCTTAGGGTTGATGAAGAATGGCCTAGAACCTTGAAGGTTTTTGGAGCTTTTGGCTATGGAAATGGAGGTTTTGGAAGATGAAGTCTTAAGATCAATTTTTGTAACCCTAACAAAGGAGCTTCTCAGCCCCTTAAATAGACCAAAAAGGGTGTAAAAGGGGAGGGAAATGCACCCAAGCTTTCCCTCCCAAAATATCCCTCGGAGGATCAAGATATTTTGAAAAACAGCTGGACAGCTGTAAAATGGCCAAAAGCAGGAAGTAGGCCGGCCAGGTGGCTTTCTTGAAGGTGGCCGGCCAGCCACCCCAACTGGTCGGCCAGCCACTCCCCCTGGCCGCCGGCCATGGCCAAAAAAAGAAGTGAAGAATTGCTGGCCGACCACCATGTTTTGGTGTCCTCCCAGGTGTGTAGAACAAGGTTCCAAGGTTGGAATTTGGCAACTCTGAAACAGGAGTCACAACATTGAACTTGAAGGAGAGGCTCAAAAATGAAAGTAACAATTACTGGCCGACCACCACTTTTTAGGGTCCTCCCATGTGTGTAGAACAAGACCCCATGGTTGGAATTTGGCAACTCTGAAACAGGAGACACAACATTGAACTTGAATGAGAGGCTCAAAAATGAAAGTAACAATTACTGGCCGACCACCACTTTTTAGGGTCCTCCATGTCCCCTCATCACAAATATGTAGTCTCGGCTCGAAGAAAATATCCCTCGGGTGTTCAACATTGGCCCGGAAGTGAGCAAAACGGCGCCGGAGGAGCGAAACTGGTTTTCTGGAACAATTGCTGGCCTTCCACCCTCCAGTGATCTTCCTGATGTTAAAACAGAGGTACCTGCCAAAATTGAACAAAAACTAATGCAAAATGAACGCTCGGGGCCTAAACCGCGCGATTCGGGGGCCCGAAAATAGGCTGTAAGCACCGAAAGTGGCGTTCGGCCACGAAGAGTGGCATCAGAGGCCCCAGTGTCCCTCGGTATGGAGTAAATGAGATGCATGCTAAAGACCGGAGAAATCGGAGATGGTTGGGCGGTCCCGAACCGAGGCACACGGCCGGACGGCTCCAAAAATCGGGAACCGGGCTCCGAGATGGGCAAAATGGCCTACGGCTATGAAATGTAGCCCACGGCCACCGAGAGATAGCCTACAGGACCACTCCCTTCCCTCAGGAAAGAAAACAGAGGAAAACCGAGTCTGGTTCGCAAACCGAGGTAAGGCACAGAAGAGAGTTCGGAAGTCCGGAGGCAGGGCGCACGGCCGTGACTCTGAGACTTCTGAACGAGCACAATATGCAACATCACCGAGCGCTCAATCGGTGACGTCTGAGTCTTAAGGTCGGTCAAAAATGGGGTGTCTACAATCCTCTTCTGCTCTGGAACAAAAAGTGGATCAGTTGGCCTCTTTACTTCAACAACTTCTTTCTCAGCAGATCGACATGCAGCATGATATTAGCAGGATAAAGACTTAGCAGGCTCAAGCCATTGAAGCTACAAAGACTAGTGTTGAAAGCATGGTCATCGTTGTCTATGGGCTCAACCACTCCAATGAAGAATTCAGACAGATTTTCCAGCAAAGATAGGATGACGACCTTGGCAAACAAATTCACAAGTTTATGCTTTGGTTCACACAAGGATGGCGTGAAGGTACACCCCATTAGCCTCACACTCCTTCACCTTTTCGATAGACTCTGCTCTTCTTTTTGATGATGCCCAAAGGGGGAGAAGGTTTTAGATGTTTTTGATGTTGTTTCTGCTGCAATTAAGCTAATGTTTTGTTGATATTCCTAACTGTTAAGTTTTTGTTCACAAAGGGAGAAATATTCAGTTTGGTGATGTATATGGTTAATTATCTTATGCACGTCAGTTATTTTTGCTTGAATGAATGATAACCACATGAGAATGGTTTTTAATATGAATGAATTTGTAATATAGCTATTTTGAAAGGTTAGTTGTTATGCTCTTCAAGATTTATCTTGCTGAACAACTTTTATGAATTTGAACTTAGATAATACAAATATGACTTGTTATTAAAAAATTGTTATGATTAAAAGGTGGAGAAGCACCTGCTCTGATGGTATAAGAGCTTGTGATTTCATTCAACAAAATTAAAGCAATAGCAGTTCATATTTGCTAATGATCCAATGCACATTGACCGCGGAGGGGGGAGAGGTATTGCTATACTTAAGCTTGTTCTATTTATGCAGCATTCTTATGATTTTGTATTGCGTTTTGACTTTAAATGATTTGGCCATGAAGCCCTTTTTAAATGCACTTTTTTTTGTTTTTTTTTAAAAGTAGTATGGAAAATGCCCAATTACTGGGGAGGCTCTGTCTATGGAAGATATTGTCCCAACTAAAACGGCAAGGTATGTTGTGTACTAATTTGTATACATTTGTATGTTATGTGTTGTCAGTATTTTTAGTGTAAATTATGGTTTGTTGAAGCTTAATCATGCAAGAATTATGTACAGACAGTGAAGCCATGACTAGTACAAGCTCCAAGCATTGGTGGAATGCTTGGGATGTTCCAAATAGTATGTGTTTCCAACCCTTAGCATGCTATTTCTGTAGGTTTTATTATTAGATATGACTTCACTCTGTCGTTTCTCTCAAAACATTGTCACGACACTTAATGGTTCCTATGAGCACATTTTTATGAACTGGTAAATCTAATGGGTTTCATTCCTGGTTATAGTTTTTTGGCTTCGTGTTTTCATTCTTAAGAAGAATTTTTCTTAAGTTAGTGATTGATCTTCTATATTTTTCTATTTTAATGTAATAATAGGAATGGGAAAGAGAAGCAAATGATCAAAGGATATGACATGATTAAGAACAAACAGGACACTGCAAGTTATTTATTTATTTATTTTTGCACTTATTTGCTATGATTTTTATTTATTAATCAAATTCATGTTCTATTTTGTTGCCTAGAACATAAAGTTTTTTTTATTTTTATTTATTTATATAATTTCAATTGTCTTCTGAATCAAGGAGCTAAGAAGGTTAAACTTGTTGTGGGATGAGTTTTTCATTTCTTAAATAAGAAGAGTTCATGACATATAGAGCAGTTTGATATAGCTCCGTTTAATCATCATATAATATTCTACATATTTATTTTTACGTGTAAGTTGCTTTGTTTGCATTTAATCTTGATAATAGCCTTAAATCAGGCTTAGGTTTGCATGTTCCTTGTGTTAGTAGCATGTTTAGGATCATTGTATCATATTTAATTCATATTTTTCATGTTGGACGCTTTGCGGGGGAATCCGTGTAAGTTTCTTGATCTTCATAGCATATTGTTTGCGTATGTGCATTGTTCTTTAAATAATGCAAGTTAGGTACTTTTTGTGATCAATCATGTGTTTTGGATGATTTTTTTTTATTTTTATGAATGTTGCTTAATTTGGATTATGTGTATGACCATATGAATTAAAAGTTGGCTTTTTGATAGAAAATAATGGTTTTATGGAAAAGATATGGTTATATTCATTTAATCCAAATTAAGTGGTGCTTATTTTATTCAAATCATCTAGTTGATTAGGTTTAGTAAAGAATTAGGGTTAATAATGAATTTTGTGGAATAATTAATTATTTAATCTCATAAAATAAAAGATGAGTAGAGGCTAATCATGTGATTGGGCGAGAAAGGGTGCATATGTAATGACCTTCCTTTCTTGTACCTAAGTTCCCGAACCTTGATAATTATTGGGTTATGATGGACCAGTCCTTTGTTTAGTTTTCATTGTTAAAGTTTTCTTAGTTTCCCTTAAAAATTAAGTGGTGACTCTTGAAAGCAAGTTGTACAACAAGTGGTGGAAATGCTCCTTATACCCAAAAAGGCACGGCGTTCACACAACGTGCAAGCGAGATTGCTAGATAAGAGCATTATTGTCCTAAAAAATTCAATAAGTGTGTTATGTGCTTCATACATGACCTGATTTTAAGTAAATTTTTAACAAAATTCTGATGAAAATGATTAAATGTAACAAGATAATACTTTAAAATGATGATTAACTGTTGAAAATTGAAGTTCAAGAAGAAAAAGTATAAATGGGTCATAGTCAGAGATGGATCTATGTTGGCATCAGGAGGGTCACGTGCCCCCACTTTTTTATTTTTTATCATAGATATGTGGTGGCGAAAAATTGAACCACATTAACTGTGGCGATGCTTCAGCATGAACGCGGTTGAACCGCACCTAAAACACTCAAGAAAATATAAAGAACCCAGCTGGTGGGCAGCCAGGGAACTCTCCGATGCTTAAGTTAGTAAACTTGAAAGTTACGGAGCAAGAAAATATTAAAATAAAAGCAGCCTAAAGTGGTGGCAATTAATTGTCTACCTTTTCCCTCACTTGGTATGGCTTTATTTAGCCTTCAAAGTGATTGTTGGAGTTCCACTTTTACTTCCTTTGCCACTTCTCACGTTCAGCCCACTTTTTGTGGATCATGTTCCACTAGCGTAGATTTCTAGGAGTGGTTGGCCCATAAAGTAAGGACCAAGCTTTGACCATGTCTGTCACTGAAGGCCACGTCTTTTGGACCTTTGGTCTTGGTCCTCTGGTCCTGGACTCCGGACCTAGTCTTCTAGTCTTGGACCTAGTCTTCTGGTATTGGACCATTGGACTCTTCTAGTCCTGAACCTCAGGACTTGGTCATTTGGTCCTAAACCTACATATTTGAACCTGAACCTCTACTCCTAGTCCCCTGGTCTAATAACCAACTATTCTACTCATCAAAGTGTATTCTGCTCAGATTTTGCACATTTTCTACTCATAATGAAACTTTTTATTTTTTCCTTCCACAATTGCCTCCAACTCCGAATTTTCCAAGCCTAGCCGTAGGGGAAAGTTGGAGTTCATCCAAGATAGAATTATCCATACTACAGCAGAAAAATTCAACAATGGATTAAGCAATTTAAGTGAAAAAACATAACTACAATCCGAGCTGGAATGTCTAACTTTCTTATACTTAGGGAATTGCCAGAAATTTTACCCAAGTAAAAGAACATAACTATAATCTGAGCTAGATAGTCCAATTTTTTTGTACTTAGGAAATTGCTAAAAATTGCACATAAGTGAAAGAAACCTAAGTGAAATAACATAACTACAATCTAAGCTGGATTGTCAAACTTTCTTGTACTAAGGGAATTGTTGGAAATTGCACCTAAGTGAAAGAAACCTAAGTGAAAGAACATAACTACAATCCGAGCTGGATTGTCCAATTTTCTTGTACTTGAGGAATTGCTGAAAATTGTAACTAAGTGAAAGAACATAACTACAATCTGAGCTGGAATGTCCAACTTTCTTGTACTTAGGGAATTATTGGAAATTGCACCTAAGTGAAAGAACATAACTACAATCTAAGCTAAAATGTGCAACTTTCTTATATTTAGGGAATTGTTGAAATTGCACCTAAGTGAAAGAACATAGCTACAATCCAAGTTGAGTTGTCTAAGTCTCTTCCCTTTGGACCAATGCCTGTTCAGAAATTTTTTCATCTTCCATCAACTAGCTCTATTGGTCTATCCTAATTAATATATCAGTAACTCCTCTTGTTAGTTTCTTGGAAAGAGACTGCCATAACTTATCTTCTAATGATAAGCCATGCTTAAATATGGCGATTGCTAATTGGTTTGAAACATTCCTCAGTCCTCCTCAACTTCATAAAAGGTCTCCTAGTAGAGTTAGGAGTACTGCTTGAGGATCTGGTCCGGAGTTTTTTGGAGGGCAAGCAAAGTATTCACCTCCTTAGCACGCTTGACATTGGTCACAAAGCGCTTCATGAAACTCTCTAACAATTGTTGACAATTGTCAATAGACCCTTTATGAAGCTTGTCAAACCATTGGCTGGCTACTTTTCCTGGACTGGATGGGAAGACCCTGCACAAGAGTGCCTCATTCTTATTCCAAAGGGACATTGCATGGCAGTAGTGACGAAGATGGTCTAAGGGATTTGACTAACCATCGTAGAGCTTAAACTCTAGGATGTTGAAATTTTTTTAAGGCTCCATGTTGTTAATCCTCATACTAAAAGAAGAAGTGATCAGTGCAGGCTTCGATTTTATTGTCCAGACACAATTCCTTCATATGCTCTTCGGATAAGTGCTGAACTCTACTGTTCTATTAGGATGGGCCACGCAATTCTATTCGAACAGGTGCTGGAGCACATTATTCTGCTCGGACAGGTGTAAAAGCAGACGATTTTGTTCGGACAGGTGCTAGACCATGTTGTTCCACTCGAACAGGTGCTGGAACATGCTGTTCTGCTCGAAAAGGTGTTAGAACATGTCGTTCTATTCGGATAGGTACTGAAGCAGAATGTTTTGCTTGGATGGATATAGGAGTAGGATGTGCAGAAGCAAGATATTCTGTTCAAACAGATGCTAGAGCATGTTGCTCTGCTCGGATAGGTGTAGGATCAGGATGTTCTGCTTGGACAGGTATAGGAGCATAACGTTCTGCTCGGATAGATGCAGGAGCACGCTGTTCTGCTCAGCCAGATGCTAGAGTATGATGCTTTGCTTGGATAGGTGCATGAGCAGGATGTTCTACTCAAACAGGTGCAAGAGTAGGATGTTCTATTCGGATAGATGTAGGAGCACGCTATTCTGCTCAGATAGGTGTAGAAGAAGGATGTTCTGCTCGGACGGGTGCAGGAGCAGGATGTTCTGCAGCGCTTGTGAATTTTAGTGCCCTTGGGATGTATTTAATTCCGTTATTTTAATATTTGAAATCCTTTGATTAGTGTATTTTGATGTTGGTAGTGTAGGAAATTTGAATCTATATGTGGTTAGGATGTTAATTCACTCTTGGAACTTGTCGAAAATTGTTTTAGAACTTCGAAAATCTAATCTGGGTGTCAACCCTTGCTTATCTTCCTTTCTTCTTCATCATTCTACTTTTGCGTGTCGACACCAAAGAAGTATGGGGTCGACACGAGTATCCCTAAATTTTTCATTGTTGCATTTTGCTTTGTAGGGTCGATGTCGTCCTCTTTGGGTGCCAACACCGTTGGGCTGGAATAAGAACTAGTGCATTCTGTTTTTGAGGGATGACCCTAGGCAATATAGGGTCGACACCCTTCTAATTTTGAACTTCTTCCTTTGCTTCTTCATATGCGGGAAATTCTATTTCCACACATCATATTCCCTCAATCCACACACTTAATGAATTATTTTTATATTACATTTTTATCCTAAAATAAAAATACCAAAATACCCATATATTAAATCATGTGTGCGTCTCTCTCTCTCTCTCAAATCCCTTCTCTTTCTTCCTAGATCTAATTCACTGTCTCTCTCTCTCTCCATCAGAGGAGGCGAGGGCTTTGATCACTGCCGGCCGCCGTTCCCATCAACTGTCGCTCCTCTTTGACTTTTCCTTCTTCGATCTCTGCCATCGCACTCACTATCAGCCGTCGCTCCTCTACAACTAGCAAACCTCCCCTCTCTCTCTCTCTAGCTTTCTCTCTCTGGGACTCATCTTTATCATCCTCTATCACTGCGGGGCCCCAACCCCTGATCTTTCTCGCTCACCGTTGCGACCACCAGTGCGGGATAGGAATTGTGGCAGTTGGGGACGATTGGAGTGGGTGTCTTTTGAAGATAAGGGGCACGAGGGGAGGAGGGGGGGTATTGAGACAAGGAGGAGAGAAGAGTGGCTGTTGGCTACCGGCGGACGGTGGTGGACAATGGCCAAGGGTTATGGTTAGGGTTTGTTGGAGAAGATGAGGGTAATATGGTATTATATGAAAATTGGGGATGTGTATTGAGATAAAATCAACATATTTAATTTGTGTGTGGTGTATACTGAGTAAATGATGTGTACTAAGAGGATTGTGATGTGTAAATAGAATTACCCTTCATATGCGGGTGTCGACACCTCCTTTCAAGGTGCCGATACTTGATACGAACCCAAACACACCCAGCCACGTTTGGGCCCTACATTTTTTGGAATTTTTACTTCATATTTTGTATATTCTTGGGCCCCACAATTTATTATACCACTTCACTATAAATAGAAGCACCTCTCTCTATTTCCTCACTTTTTCTCACTCATTTCTCTCCTCCACCATCACTCTCTCTGTCTTTCTCACTTTTCACCATTTTTGAGAGCTTCAAGCTTGGGTTTCATCTACCTAGAGGCGAAATTAAAACCTAGTCCTTGAGGGAAAAAGTTAGAGGATGTCAAGGGCTACATTTGGAACCGATCGGGTCGTGTTTTCGTTGTTGTTAAAGTTTGGGTCTCAAACCCTTCTCTCTCTATCTTGAGGTAGGAATACATTTAATCTTGTATATTCATATTTTGATATGAGTGTGGTATTTTCTTAGATATTATGGTGTATGAGACATTTGGCCTTGAGTATAAAAGTGTTGATGTTTGAAGATGGGATTTTTACTCAAATTTTGAAACTATCCTGAAAGCTTTTGTATATAAATGATTATTTATTGATGATTCTTTGATGAATGAAGGAAATGAGAAAAAAATCCCAATCTTTACCAAAAACCTAATTTATGATTTTGAGTTTAAAGGTAAGATGTGAGAAATAATTGATACTTGTAATGAAATTGAGTTGATGATATTTCTCTATTTTTTTATTATGATATTTCTCCAAGTCAATTGTAAAAATATATATTAAAAATTTTGTAATAAAATTTAAGATTTTTTGCTTAATATTAATGTATAAAAAATATTAGGGAGATTTATTTATATATCCCTTTTAGTAGATTTATAGCCTAATAAACCCACAAGGTTTTCGTGTGTTCTATCAAGTCGTGGCCTCGTTTGGGAACAGGCTATTTTAGTAATTTTTTAATTTTTTGACTAAAATATGAGGAAAAAAAATTAGTATGATTAGGATGACTTTTTGATTTTTTATAAAAAGATATGCAAAAAGTAGAGAGAAAATGGAATCTTTGACTTTTTTGTATAATTTGTTGGCTTTTTAGCTTTTTTAATGACTTTTTGACTTTTAGGCTAAAAAGTGATGTTCCCAAACGATTAGACTTGTATTCCAGGAGGTCTTTTTTTTCCTGATTTATAATTTTTTTTTTTTGGGGACTATTATACCTTTTGTTCTATTTTGATAGTACGTATT
The DNA here is from genome assembly GCA_036172215.1 of Camellia granthamiana. Lineage (NCBI taxonomy): Eukaryota > Viridiplantae > Streptophyta > Magnoliopsida > Ericales > Theaceae > Camellia > Camellia granthamiana. The sequence continues at coordinate 124,084,714 of CM069906.1, read as the reverse complement.
ATACACAATAGGATATATACATTTTTCAAATTTTGTTATTTCTATTTTGGAAATTTTGGTGATTAGAAATCTTAGAGGAATCAATAGATACGTTTCCCTAATACGTTTTTGTAGGGGTTTCATTTACACGGTGGTGGGAGAACATTTGAATATTTTATTTTTCCATTATTACCATTTTGAAGTTTTATTTTCTTCCATTGTTGTGGTTTTCAAGTTCAAAATTGTTGGACAAAGGTTATAGAACAGTCGAATACTACGTTCTTCCATTGTTGCCGTTTGAATTTCTGTTTTCTTTCACTGTTGCGGTTTTGAAACTTTGTTTTCTTCCATTGTTGTGGTTTCAAAGTTTAGGATTATTGGATGAAGGTTAGCACCATTTTTATTTTGCAACTGCATGTAGGTATGTGTTTGGTAGGGTTTCACGTTCAATAATTGATTAAAGTTAGATTCGACTTTTTGTTTCAAGATGAATTGATATGGTATTATGTATCAATAAATGTGTGTATGGTTATTAGGTGGGTATTTCAGTGAATGTGAGCGTTCACATCCGCTAAAGTTATTTTTGTTGTGGATTATCAGATTTTAATATTTTATATTTGATGATGTGAACTTTAATATTAGAAGCTTGTGATGGTTGCATGATGTGCAATGTAGACTGATGATTTCATGGTTATTACATAATGTGAATATTTACATTTCACTGATTATTGTATGAGTTTTGCATGATTATTACATGATGTGAATATTCACATTGTAAGGAGTCATTGCTTGTTGTGAATTATCACATTGTAATGTGTTTTAATTGATGTTGTGATCATTATATTATTAATTAATATTAATATTGACATTCAAAAATAGTCATACAAACGCAAATAATAATGTGTTATTTTACCAACATGCATTTGTAAGAAAGTTCACATCAACATTTATTTACCATAACTCACATTAAGTCGATGGTAATATGTATACAAATATAAGCAACCACCAACAATGTGGATGTTCACAATGTCTACACTTCGATCGATATAAATGTTCACAGCCTTGCTTCTTCACGTCGGGGTAAAGTAAATGACTTAGGGTTTTGGAAATGTGAGAGATTTTCTCGCTAGAATAAGGAAGAAATTTTTTCCGTAAAATAAACGAGAAAGTTTCTCTTTGAAATAAGAGAGATTTTCTCCCTAGAATGAAAAAGAAATGTTCTCCATAAAATGAGGGACTATTATTATTTTTTATTGTGTATTGGTTTCAAAATGGAAACAAGCCCAAAAAGTTTGGAAGGCTGAGTTGGTCATATTACATTAAATAGGACCTAATAGAATATTAAAAAAGAAGATTGTTTAAATGGAATATAACATTTAAGAATAGGAATTTCTAAAAAACGGCCCAAAATATTATTATCTTATTGTAATTGACTATGAAAAATAAAAATACGAAGTTAAAATTGATAAATGCCCCCTTTAAACTAATTTCCTAGCTCCGCATTTGGTCACAGTTTAAGAATGTTTATTGTAATTTACCCATGCAACTATTGTATTGGAAGTGTTAATTTACCTAAGTTTTCTCTCTCTCTCTCTCTCTCTCTTTCTCTCTCTCTCTCTCTCTCTCTCTCTATATATATATATATATATATAATAAGCAAACTAAAGAAACAAGTTTGCTATTGTCGAAGGTGTGGCTGGAGAGCCTCCAAAAGGTAGTTGAAGATCATGGCAGTGATTGATCAATCACCAAAAGGCTTTTCATTGGAGCTGGCAAGATGTCAACGATGGCCAATTGGCTAGCAATGGGTGGTTGTGGCCAGCAGCTGCAGTGGTTGGTAGCACAAGGTGATAGGAGATAGAGGAGATAATAAAATTTTATTTTGAAAATAAATGAAAATACTTTTTTTTTTTGTTTTCAAAATTTTAAATTTTTTTGAAATCAATTCTATTTTTCCAAAAACAAAAATAATTTATTAAACACATTTTCATTCTGAGATAATTGTTGAAAAGTCCAATCTAAGGAGGATATAGACATTTGGTCCAATGGATATTTTTTGTTGGTGAGAAATCCACTTTTTGTGAAATAGTTGGGTCATGAGTCATTTTCTTTATTTTGAAAGACATTTTATTTCTAATTTTACTCCTTAATTGATTTGTTGAATTTTTTTTATCTATTCACTTTTTTTATTGTTTGTTCAAATTATTTTTTATCTGTTCAAAATTTTTAACTATCTGTTCAAATTTATATCTATCTGTTGAATTTTTTCCCTATCTGCTCAAATTGTATGGGTTTCTCTCTACCTGTTTAATTGTTTTAACTATCTGTTCAAATATTTTTTTTTATCTATTTAATTTTTTTAACTATCTATTCAAATATTTTTTTATGTGTTTAATTTTTTTGACTATCTGTTTAAATATTTTTTTTATATATATTTAATTCTTTTGAAGCGATATGTACAATTTTTTTTCCAAGTCAAAAAAAAAAAGAGGGAACACACACTTACACACATAGATGGTCCATTATCTATTGAAAATATTCATTCTCAAACACACCCATACACAATGATTCCATTATCTATACAAAATGAACCTATACGTTCACTTTTTTGAGCCTTCTGAGCCTTTTGGAGTCTGCTTTCTCAACAAACGCTATTCTCTCATATTTTCCCTATCTATCTATTCAATTTTTCTAGAAAAGTAGAGTTTGAATAAGTTACAAGGTGATCAAAGCTCCATACCTTTTACAGAAATCTACACACAAAAAAAAAAAAAAAAAAAAAAAAGAGTTCAAAATCTTTCTCTTATGAGGGGAATCAACCACATTCTTCTTAGAATCTTGATGATTCCCAAACCTACAGTTCGGACAACGATCGAAAGAAGAATGAGTCTTGCGAGCCTTCTAATCAGCAGCCGAAATAGCGAAGTCGTCGGGTTTGGAAAGCCTTAAGTAACTGCAATTTCGATCAAAATCACTATCAATTCTTTCGATTTAGAAACTAAGAAGACTAGTCTTCAAACTAGCTTAGAGTTAGAGAAGACTTCAATTGAGCCTTTCGAACATAGATTCGAAAGACTTGAGACAAATCAGAGCCGGTGATAAAGAGAGTGTTGAGGATGTCGTTGCGACCTTCGTTGCTACCTCCAAAGAAAAAGAGGTAGTTCTCGGTGGCGATTGACGGCGGTGAAACCCTAACGAAAGATCTTGATCGAGACCGAGCTTTGAAGCCATATGGTTAAACCTTTCGAGTTCGGAAACAAAGTGCGTATCGAAGGAAATCCAAACAACGTTGTCATTCTAGCCAACTACATCACTACTAACCATGATCCCGACACCATGACGCAAGGTTCTAAATCGCGGTATCGGGTAACGTAACGGTATCGATCGAGGAGTATCGGTATCGGTAGTATCGATCGGTACGTATCGGGAATCGGGTGTCGCGGCTGTGAAATTTTAAAAATCATTTCAAAGGTTTTTCAACTTTTTCTTTCCCGTACAGGTTCGAACCGGTGAGTATCAGCTCGTCGCGGCTTGTGTAACGCTTATAGGCTGATACGTACCGGGACTTGGCCGATACTCCTGCAATTTTCAATCTCAGTGGTATATCGGCCTGTATCCGTCACGGTATCCCATTTTTTTGATACGTGTCGGCCGATACGTAACGTATCGGCCGATATTTAGAACTATGCCATGACGACGATTTCAACCACTAGCGATTTCAACCTTAGTCATAGCTTCTAAAACATACTTAGATCTGAGATGCCAAGTGTCTGTGTTTCTCAACTCTGAGATGCCATTAACGAACTTAGATCCAAGTTCTTAACTGCAGCAAAGAGAGAAAGTGGGAAGAGAGAGGTCGAGGACATAAACGAACCAGTAGAGGCCGCTGGTAAGGAGAGTTGTGAAACCCCTAAATTTTGTAAATTCTATTAAGACCCTTACTTTTGAATTATTATAATGAAAGCCCTCAATTCCTCATTTATTTGCAATTTTAACCCTAAAATCGAAAACACATCCCAATCAAAATCGTGCAATTCCTAATCGACTCTAGTAACTTAGAGATCATCTGTAATACTCTAATATTAATTAATTAAGTCTATAATTATAGGTTGATTGCCTAAAACCGTACTTTTTTATTTTTATCATTTTCATTCGGTTATACGTCTCGTAATTCAAAGTGAGATAATTTGATCAAATTAATTTCCTTATCACTAATTCTATACTTAAAATAAGTATTTTAATTCATAAATTAAGCCCTAGTCTTCACACTTTATTAGAATTACACTTTGACCCCAAATCTAGTATGCGCGCGCGCGCGCACACACACACACACACACATATATATGTACCTTTTTCTCATCAAATCATTTTGTACACAAAATCTATTTTTATATATATATATATATCAATTTATACACAAAATAAAAGAAAAATCTTTCCTAAACCATCATCACATGGCCAGCCACCCTATGGAGAAGACTTTGAAGTACTTTTTGAAACATTTTTCGTGAAATTAAGGAAGAAAGTATCATGGTACCTCGAAACTTGGAATTATGTTTGTACCACCCTAGTTCTAAACCAACTAAGCTAGGCTTAAGCCAAACTAAATCATACTTAACCTTTCTAATCACCCCTCATTCCATTACATTTCAACTAAATACAAGTTCATTCCATTCAATCCTAACCGATAAGGATTTGGGACTTTTCACACCAAATTTTCCAGAAATACATCGGGTATGTTTGGTTTGGTTTTAAGAAAGTAGTTTTTAAAAATTGTTTTTGGGAGAAAGTTTAGAATTTTTTTTTGATTTGTTTGGTTGTATATTTTGAAAGTAGTTTTGAAGTTTGGGAGTTTGGAAAGATTTGATATTTTGTTATAATTGAGTAGATGTGTGTGAGAGAAAAAGTGATTGAGAAGGAGAGATGAGAGAAAAAAAAGTGATTGATTGATGTGTAAGAGAGAGAAAGTGATTTTGAAAATTATTTTAGAAAAATTACTAACCAAACAAGTTTTTCTAAAAAAAAAATTCCAAAATCACTCTACAAAACCAAACCAAACCAAAAATACCCATCACCTTTCTCAATACTTTTGCACATCCAACACACATATACACACAATTTAGCATAAAGAAGAAGAGAGGAGAGGAAGAGAGAGCTTTGGTGGTGGAGGACGAAAAAGAAATGAATTCTTGAGCAAACACTTCACTAGGCATTCAAGTAACCCTCTTTTTTATTTTCTCATTCAAATACATGACATTAGAGGCTTAAAGTATTAATTTCAAATGTTTATATATGGTTTTCATGTGTTTAAATAAGAAGAGTTGAGCCTTAGTTGTCACCTTGCATGAGTTCTTCCTTAAAATGAAACAATGCTATCTTTTTCTACCCATTTCTCACATTATTTTCAAAGGCATACCTTAAATCTAAAAATCTGAGTTATTTAGCATGTTTTCATCATAAGAGAAGTGGAAAATTACTCATGGTTGCCCTCTTTTTCTATCACTCTTCTTATTTCAAGCTTTGTGCAAGAAAGACCAGTATTTTCAACCCATTTTCAAAAATTCTAAAAAAATGCAAAAAAATCCTTTTGACCTTATTTTTATATCAAAACTTTCCTTATATTGTTAGCCTTCAATTAAAAATGGTTTTATTGAAAAAGAGTGAGTGGTTGAAGAGAAAATTCGATTTTCGTAACAGTTGACGAATTTGGACAGTGCTTGGAGTATTTCTTTAATAACTCAAAATCTAGGAAAGCTATCCCATTTTCGAAAGATGATCTAAAAATTGGATTAAATTCTCTACAAACCATAGGAAGGCCGAGTTTGGAAAAAATTTGGAAATGTCTCTTAGATTGTGATCTTTAAAGTGTATCCAATCTGAAAATTTATGTTTGTTGATGATTTCATGCTTTTAATTTCATGAATGTGCTTCTTATCACTTGTTTGGACTTTAGTATGATTTTTATTGTTATGTCTATGTTTCTTTACCATGGTGCTTTGATGATGCTCATACATGTATAGAAATTATTGTCTCGATAGCTTATTCTAACCTTGACTTAAAACATCTAATTCAAGGGAAACTAAGTGGGGTGGTATTGGGTTTTCGATCACTTGAATAATGATGAGATAATAATGTGTTAACTACAAGTATGGATTGATAGAACATGTTCCCTAATTGAAGGTTAAGTCTTGCGCAAGTGATTGTTTCGGAATTCTTGAATGGACCGATTTTATTCGGACCCTAGATATTTATAATGATAAGGTTGGATGAGGTTATGGACAAGGTCTTTATTTTTGCCGCCTCTTTTGAGGTCTTCGATTGGCGCTACACAATATATAACTGTTGTAGGCATTCAAGGTAAGGTCTGTAAAGCAGCAAAAGAGGGGGCATCTAATTCCAATTCTTGTAGTTGGGAGAATGAAATCTCTTTGGGAGATTTCTAGATTACTAACTCCTAACTTTGTAATCCCTCTGCTTGTTTACCTGATTATCATGCTATGTTGTTTATTGTAAATATAATTGTGTATTGGATTGGGAAAAAGGGATAGGATGTGTGTGAGTTTATTGGGCATTCAAAGCTCATGACGTTTCATGACAGGTATTGAAGATGATTAGTTGGTCAAAAGCGAAGCTGAAGCATTTGAAGATATATGGCTGCCCTAGAAGAATTAGAAACTAGTTTTATTAAGTCCCGTTTTGCAATCCTATTTGGAATTGTAATGTTTAAACTCTTGATATAATTAAGACTTATCTCTTGTAATTATTATTTTACGTATATATCTATATATATCTTTTTTCTTCCATCAACTTATGTAGACCTTGTGTTAATATCTTGTTAAGATTGATCAAAAAGGTAGATTTGATATCTAAGGAGATTGGATTTTGAAGGGAGGCTATATTTACTCTTCCGATCTTTCCTGGGATCTTACTTTGTTATTGATCAAAAGACTTACTGGTGACGTTTCTTAGACTTATAACATTAGAAAAGCTTTGTATTTATTGTTAAAATATTTCTTGATGTTCTCAATTTTTGGGCGTCACAAGAGTGGCGGTGTAGAAGAGAGAGAGTGTCCATGATAGAAAGAAAAAGAGTGCGGGTTTGAGAGAGAGAGAGAGAGAGAGAACAGTGGTATTGGGTCGAAGAGAGAGTTTTGATTTGGTTTCACCTAATAGCATATATATATACATGGATAGTTTGATCATTTTACGTGAGTTTGTCCTTATGGACAATGTTTTTTAAAGCATGGATATTTGGGCTAAGAAAATTCACAATTAGATTTATGGACCAAGAGGCCTTTCATTCCTTACTACTAAAGAAATAATAAATAATAAATAAAAACGGAAGCGTTAACAAACAAATTGGCTTCCAAAAATGTGTACCTGTAATACAAGTAGAGGATGCAGAGAAATGTGATCATCATCTTCAGAGTAGTCAATTGTTGGAATGAGTTGCTGGAGCTCCGAGCAAGGCATAAAGTCACCGAAATCATCAATAACACCTTCTGAATTGGCTTCAACAAACAACACACCCTCTCCATTGCAATATATCTCAAACCTACCATTGTTATCCCTTCTTAACCTCCCAGCCACTGGGTAGAACAATACAAGTACCTTGCTTAGAGCCTCTTTAAGCACTTGTGTGTTAAAAAAATTTGGAGGGGTAGAAGTAGACAGTTGGGATGTGAACTCTTGCTACCAACAAGTCCAAATTTGAGCTCCATAGGCTGTGCTTGGTAGTGTCTTGGGCTGGGGTTACGATAGTCCACTCTTTCACTTCAATCTTCATGCTTTGATCTCCGACAATCACCTCAAAATTTGGTGTCTTTAGTTAGCACTACAACAAAATAACAGTTTTAGACACAAAAAAATAAAAAAATAAAATAATAATAAAATAAAATTAAAGACAATCACTTTTTAGAGACCAGATAACTTTGTTATCAAATGTGTCATTGTTGTATTTTTAGTAGCGAAATTGAATATTTAGTAATAAATTACTATTCTTAGAACAAATTTTATTTTATCTAAAAGAAACCCTTTTTGCACCAAATTGTTTTGCCCTAAAAGTGAATTTATTAGTGACATTTAAAATAAAATAAAGAAATCATTTATGATTCATTTGAAATTGGTCTCTTAATGTTTTCTATAATAAAATTTTCACTTTTAGGAATAAAAAGATTTGGTTCCTAAAACCTTTATTATATGTTGTAGTGTTGTTAGTTAACATTGTTGTGGTTTAAAACAATGTTGTGTACCTTGGAAAAATTTACAGAAAATGAAATTTGTAGATAAGATTTATTTTTGATGTGATATTGTTAAGGATATAATATAAATTATAATGTTGTTTATCTCTCTAGCAACTTTAGCTTTTAAATTAGTCGATGATTAATAATTTAATATGATGTTAAAGTAATTAATAGATTTTGCATTTGAATTTCAACGCTTCCCCAACAATTAGAACTGGTTAACAATTTAATATATATATTTCTGGCATATGCGAACTCAACTATGTAGGTCATTCTGCGAGACACATCCCAAAAGGGGCGTGTACCATATACAAAATCACTTTGAAGTCATAACTAATACATATATATATATATATATATAAAATAAGTCATTACTAAACTCCACTTGAGGTAAAATAAAAAATCTCTTCAATTGTACTCAAAATGTAACATGTTATAACCAAAATGACAATAAGTCATAACTAAAGGTTATAACCAAATATTACTTGATGTCTAACCAAAGACCATTTAGTTGTAACCAAAATAAAAATTACAAGATGACATAACTATGTCATAACTAACACCACAATGAGTCATAACTAAGTCATAACCAATACCACAATGGGTCATAATAGGAGTGTGTATTATAAAATTTTTGAACTTAATATGTGATTAAATTAGTAATTAAGTTAAAATATTAGTAGAATTTGATTATAAATTAGGGAAAATCATTTTTTTTAAGGGTTGACGGTCCATAAATCTAATTTTGATTTTTCTTTACCCAAAAGCCCACATTCTAGAATACTTTGTCCATAAGGAAAAGTTCTTACAAAATGACCAAGCTACCCATGTATATATATATTGTTTTCCAAACCAACCCTAATCAAACCACTCTCTCTCTCTCTCTCTTGCCTCATCTTTCTCTCTTCTCTCTCCTCTCTCCTCTCTCTTCCTCACTACGCCAATCTAAACCTCTAAGGCAGTGGCACTGCCACCACCACTACCCCTTCCTCCACCATGTAAATCTAGTAGTGACACAGGAGATACCACCAGATTTGGGGCCGATGGATGGATTTAGAAGCTTCTCATTGGTGTGTTTCCCAAATGAAGCTCACAGATTTGACTACACCATGGATAAACTATGGGTTGAAGCAATGTTTGTTGAATTGGAACAAACCAGCCAGTTCAATCGGTAGAACTAATGACCAGACCTAGTTTTGATCCGGATGACCCCCAAAATTGGACTATGCCAAAAATCGGTCTCTTTTGAAAGAATCGGAAAAACTGATGGTTTAACCTGTAAAACTGGTAAACCAGTCTTGGTTTTGTTGAAACCCGCCGATTGAGATTCATTTTTTTATTTTTCTTCTTTTCTTTTCTTTCTTTCTTTCTTATATATTTATTTATACTAGTGGTTGGACACGTGTGTTGCACGTGGCACGTAATTTTTTATCAATTGTTAATACTGTAATTATGCATGTCTCTTAAATTGATATGTAATATGTATACAAAGTGTGGAGACTTGTATGGGTAAATTGATTTGTATCTAAAATATAACTAAACAATAAATGAATACATACTCGATTGAAGCATTTAAATGATAAATGAAAAAATTTATAAACATAATCATTAATTTATAGTTAGATTGTTGAGATCACAATCTTATCTTAAACAATAAACAATTAGTAGATCCTTTGAATATACAGTATTACACAAATTTTTTCAATCAACTTCCCATTTTAATTTTTCATAATCCGTTTCTGTAATATAATTGAAGGTATGAAATTAATTGCACAATTACATAATTTTGTTTAATAGTTCATCTCATGATACGAATTCATCGAACCCACTATTATATATTATTCGCATACTATTGGTGTAAGAATGCATTAATATCAATATGTAATATATTTTTATACATCAAGAGTTGTTGAGTTTCGTTTCCTATGTCACGAATATTTTACATGATGAAAAATATAACATTAGTCATTATCATATTTTCATTTATGTAAAAAATGTGGAATGGTTTTTTTAAGAAAATAAAATGATATTGTACCTTAATATTTTGATCGATATAGGAATTTCATAATTATTTTCACGATATTTATAAATCTATAGTGTTTGTAAGGTTATTTTCATGAAACTGTCAAGTTACATAATTTATTATGACATTTGTAAGTAATCTGCATATAATAAAAATTGATCGAAATTTTTTATTCGATGTACTTATTTTCTGTATCATTTAGTTTTTGCGATAATGTTTGGGTATCATTTGATTTTTTTTTCCTTGTAATTTGAATAAAATGTGTACATGCACATTATTTTTCTTGAATTTCACAACAAATAAAACAATTTCTACTTCAACTCGTCTAACTTTGCTTAGAGAGTATGTTGCAATAGATCTTTTATAGTTTTTGTTTCACCATCTTCTTATTTTTCTTTTTGTTTATCATTATAACTCATTATAATAAAAATATTTTGATGAGTAAGAGTTTGAGACATATCATATTGTTATGAATTTTAAAATCAATTTTCCCTCAATAATGTGATTTTTTTGTGGGGGGAAAAACAACTATAATTATTGTGATGATAGAGGTGTATTGCAAAGTCTTGATTTGTTATTAACAGTGTGCCTGTTTGGCAGAGCTTAATTACAGCTTATTTCAGCTTTCAGCTTAATTTAAGCTATTTTGATGTGTTTGGTTTAACTTATAGATTATAGCTTATAACTTTTTGAAAGTCAGAAATCAACTTACTCTTTAAGTGGGGCAGGAGATGCTTTAAGAATAAGCTGGAAATCAGCTTATGGTCATAGTTATAAGCTATAAGCTGTTTAGGCATAAGCTATAAGCACTTTCCCACAGCTCTACCAAACAGGGCCAGTGTTTATTGTGAATATTTATTTATATGACATGTATGTATATATATTGAACATAAATTGATAAGAGAACAATACACAATTCTGCATTTTTTTTCCTAACAAATGTAACTATATTACTTAAGTGATACACATTAGAAAATTAAAATATTTGGTGGTAATAGCATTACAGATTGACAATGTATGAATACAGTAACTTATATAAATATACATTTATATTTTTTTAATATTTATATATGCAGATATTGACATATATAAGATATCACAAAAATAATATGTAAAATCTTTTGTAACAATATAATACATGTAACAATAAGAAGTTAATTTTTTATAATTAAATAGTTGGTCATAATATAGATGTTTAGTGTTACAATTTTTGTGTGTATACATTATTTTTTAATTAGATTATTAAATTCACATAAAAATTTAAAAGAATTTGTGAATAATTTGTGTAAAATTATATATTAGTGAAGAAAGATTTAAAAAAAGAAGAAGTTTACGGTGTTTGTTTTGGTTTGTTTTTCAAACTTTTATTTTTAATTTTTTGGTTTTCATTTTTTTTTTGTCTTTAACACTTTTTTTTTTAATAACCATTTTATTTTCTTTTTAGATTCACTTAATTTTATACTTTATTATTATTTAATTTTACTTTTAGATTTATATTCACTTAATCTAAATACACTTAGAAAATAATTTGTTGTATATTCTCTTTGGAATAAATTATTGATTTTAAATAATAATAATAATATTAATAACAAAAATATATATAATAATAAAAAATCAGTATATGTTTGAATTTATAAATCTTTTTACTAATATTTTACATTTTAATTCTAGTTAGATTATTAGATATTAGATTTTCATGTAAAAGTATAATTTAAATATAAACTATGAAAAAAAATCAGTATCTTTAATCACCACAACTGAGAAAATATGAAAAATTAAAAATTGAAAAACAAATTTAAAAAATAAAACAAACAAAAGGGGTTCTTATTTATAATTTTGACATTATTCCTTGGTTATTAAAATATCATGTAAAATATTATAGTTCATAAAATATAATTTAAACAAAAAGAAAGTGTATGAAAATAGCCTCCGAAATTTTACGATGCAAACATATTTCTGTTTTAAAAATGCATGTACTTTTCTCTGTTTATATTCAAACAAATGTATCAACTTTAAAATTCAACCAAAATTATTCATAGTAATTTAATCCATGATGGACAATTGTAAATATTATGTATATTAGTATAGAAGCAAATACAAGAAACAAGAAAGAGTAAATATTTTTTTGTTCTTCAATCATCATCAATGTAAAAAAATAGGGAGACGACTTTTTTTTTTTTGGATAAAAATAAAAGGAGACGGTGTGTTTATATTTATATAAGACTCTTGGAAGTAGATATATTATTTTTGAGTGTTCAACTCCAAAATAAAGAGATAGTTTGTTTATATAGGATTTTTCATGACTTCTAGAAAATATAGTAAATTTGAGAGGGTAAAATTGAAAGTTAAAAAAAATAGAAAACATTGCAGACTCTTCACACGTTTATAATAGTAGTAGATATATATATATATATATATTGCAAAATTTTGATTAAAAAATCTTACTTGAAGAGTCTCCTCTCATGGGGAGTCTCATTAGAAATTTGAGGAGATTATAAAAGTCTATTCTTATTTATTGGAAAAGATTTTTCAAAGAGAACCTAAAAATTCTATGTGAAATTCTATCAAATTATTTGAATCATCTTGATTGGAGATAGACTTGAAAATTTCATTTTTCTCGAAAATTTAATCTAGCATTCAATTAATTTGTTTTTTTTTTTTTTTTTTTTTTTTTTTTTGAACTAACATTCAATTAATTTGTTTGGAGAGAATGTTAAATTTTTTTAAATTTCTTTAAAACTAGTGACTTTTTCTTTTTTTATCAATTATGACTTTATTAAATATTATTAGTAAATACTATGCAATAATTTTTATTATTTCTATTTTAATACTTATATATATTTATTTAATTATATTTTATAATTATATATTATTAATTATGACGTTATGATTTAACCGCTTCGACCCGAAAGATGAATCGAGGACTTGTCCATCTAATTTCTTTTTTAATTTGCTCACTGACCAGATTTTCAAAATATTGGATTAAAAAAGATGATGATAAGTGTTGCAAGTTATGGATCTACTCATAAATTTATATGTAAGTGATATAATTAGTTGATAATTTAAAAAACATAAAAGAAAACGTTATCTTAGATATTTTAATTAATTATTACATTATTGAGTTTGAAAATTAAGTCTAATTCTTAAATTTGTATAGCAATGTCCTATATATAAACAGCGTATGTATTTGTAATTCATTGTTGTTGTAGAATGATTAAAGTAAGAATAAGGCAATTGCTTATCTATGTATACTGACTATGATTTCATTCATAATCTTCATGGTGTGCAACCAATGATGTGCAGGAAATATTTGAATAGATAAAAAAATAAAAATAATTAGATAACAAATTTTAAACAGATAAAATATTTGAACAAATAGATTTAAATAGATAAGTGAAAAATTGAACATATTATAAAATTTGGACAGATAATTCCAATATATAGGAATTTTAGCAGATAGATATTCTAATAGATAGAAACAAATTTCACAGATAGTCAAAAAAAATTAAACAAATAAAAAAATATTTGAACAGATAGTAAAAAATTAAACAGATAAAATATTTGAACAGAAAGTTAAAAAAATTAAACAAATGGTTAAAATATTAAACAAATAAATGAAGGGGCAAAATTGGTAACAAAATGTCTTTCAAAATAATAAATAGACTTCTTACCAAACTAATTCACAATGGGTGAACTTCTCATTAATAAAAAGTATACACTGGATCTAATGTGTTAGACAATTTCTAGATTAGACTTTTCAACAAATTTTTTTTTTTAATTAATATTTGATTTAAGTTTTTATTTTTTATTTTAATTTGTTTGCTCTTTGTAGTTAATAGAGACAAATTTCATTTTTGATGACTTTTTTTAAAAACAAAGACAATGAGTTGATAAAGACAAAGGGTATAATTGACTATTTATCACTAATGTCAACAGAGTTAGCGTTACAATTTACTCCAAAGTTACATTAAAAATATTTATTTGTTTTTAAAAGATAAAGGGGGGAATGTGTTCTAAGACTATACCATAAGGGGGTAAAATAGATTTTGGTCATGTTTGGTAGAGCTTATTTCCAGCTTATTTCAGCTTTTAGCTTAATTTAAGCTATTTTGTTGTGTTTGGTTCAGCTTAACAATACAGCTTATAACTTTTTGTAAGTTAAAAATCAACTTATTCTTTGAGTGGGGGAGGAGAAGCTTAATTTATAAATCAAAAATCAGCTTATGTTCACAGTTATAAGCTATAAGCTGTTAAGATATAAGTTATAATCACTTCCTCATAACTCTACTAAACGGGCCCTTTGTCTAATTTTAAAACACATTTGTCATTCATTTTTTTTTTTAATACAAACGTAATAAATTAAATAGATTACGATTATTAGATCGACTTAGTTTTATCTTAATATTTTTTATAAATGATATACACTAAAGACTCGACAAAATATACAATTTAGATCATCAAAAACAAAATCCACAATAAATTTTACAAGTGCAAACAACACCTTCCAATTTAAACTATGAAATTGAGAAAAACCAACTCCCATCTTAATTGGGTGTTTGCTGTGTGCAAAAACATAAAGTTCACTTAGGTTAAGACGATCTAAACTTTTAAATCAAATTATAAATTAGAGTTTGTTTGACATAACTAAAATAGCACATTTTTTTACCTTTTTATCCTTTTTTGGGTCATATTAGTTCTCTATTTTTTTGCACATCTTTTTGTAAAAGTCAAAAATTATACTAATCTAGTACATTCCAAACAATCCCTTAAAAAAGTACTCTTATATTTTAACTAGCATTTTTTTTTATATATGCATACTCCATTAGACTCTCTATTTTAAAATTTTATTTCATTAAAATATTTATTGTTAGAGAAAATTGGTGATAAATTGAATTTAATAATGATATAAGAGCATCTCCAGCAAGGATAGACAAAATAGCTATTCAAAATTTCACTTTATTATTTTAGCTAGTCATTTTTTTGATATACACTCCAACAAGGCTATCTACTTTAGCTATCTTTTATTAAAATATTATTATACTTTAGATATCTTTTATTAAAATATTCTTAAAAACAAAAGTTTGAATTAAAAAATGATAAAAAAAATTCAAAGCTAGTGTACAGTACCTCGCCTTCCCTAGCGAGGTACTGTAGCAAAATGTTGGTTTGGCGTCATAGTGGCTAGACTGCTGGAGAAGGAATTGATGCTTATTGACTGGCTATTGTAGCATTTTTGGTAAAATACATAACCTGCTGGAGATGCTCTAAGGCATTAGGTCAAGTGAATAATTTTTCTTGGTGAAAGGTACACCCTTTGTGAAATAGTTTGGTAATAATTCCCTTTGTTGGTTTTGGAGAATATTTTGCTTCTAATTTTACCCCTTAATTTATTTATTGACTTTTTTTATTACTATTTGTTCAAATTTATATCTATATGTTGAAATTATTTTCCTATCTTTTCAAATTTATATGTGTCTGTTCAATTTTTTTCTCCATATGTTCAATTTTTTCTCTGTTCAAATTTTGTAGGTTTCTCTCTCTAATTTTTCCAATCTGTTAAAATTCTTGTGCTAATTTTTCTAATCTATTGAAATCTATTTTTATCTATTCAATTTTTTGAATGAACAGATCTTTGGTATAACCTAACCCTAATCAATTTTTTATTTGTTGAAAATCTAAGCAGATGATCAATGAAGCAACACACTACACAATTTTTACAGATCTGTTCAGATTTTGAAAAAAAAAATAATAAATAAAAAATAAAAAAAATAAAAACCTAGAGACAGATTCATCAAATTATTTTAGAGAAATTTGAACAGATCATATCCACTGCAATCTATATACTAAAATTTGAACACAAATCAGAACCGGTTCAAACACAATCATTTGAACAAATCATCATTTTTATAAAACAATTCAAGAAGAAAGAGAAACTATTAAACAATAAACTGTTCAGTCTTCTTCTTCCCTATTTCTCTCAATTTCAATCTCCCTCTCAAAACCCTATCTACCTCGCCCCCGAATTTCATAAAAATTTTATGATTTGCTAATTATATTTAATCAAAAATAATATTTGGTGTGGCCAATGTGGATGGTCTTATGCCTTAGAGCTATAGCAGCCGTTTGGAATGTTGATTTTGGAGAAATTGAGGCTATTTTAATTATAAAAAGACAAAATAGACTTTTTGGCTCTCAAACTAAAAGTTATCACATCAATTCATAATCATTTCATTTTTTTTCTCACAAAAATCAAAAAAAGCCAAAAAGTTCATTCCAAATGAGGCTATTTTAGCGTCAGGCTAAAATAGTTAAAAAGTTAGAAAGCTAAAAAGCCAAAAAATTAAAAAGCCAAGCGACGAGAAATTCTATTTCCATACACCTATTTATTTCAGTATACATCATTTCTCAGTGCACACACTTATTAATTTGGTTATGGATTATTATTTTCATTCTACGCACTTGATATTCCAATTATACCCTAACTCACATCCTTGTACACACACCACCTAAACCCTCCTTCCACATGCCTTTACCCATTTTGGTTGAAAGCCCTCCTTACGTGATGTATCAAAATGACCCATTAACAACTCCATTTCGAAACATTGAAGAAACGGTAAAGACACGATGAAGACCCATGGACAACTCCATTGAAGACCCATTGACATCTCCATTGAAAACCCTACATTTTAACAACTCCATTAAAGACCCTCGTTTTTTTTTTCTCGGAATATTTTTGATTTTGTGCATTCAGCACTGGTTTACCAAATAAAAAGAAATAATTCGGCTATTAACTTTTGAAATATTCACATATTTTCAAAACTTAGTTTTCAAATTTCAATGTTTAATTCAAAAGTTGAGCTCCAAATTTTGTACAATATTTCGGTTCTATAGTACCAACTTAAAAGAAATTCTTTTAGTGCTTCAGTGTCTTTCTAGTGTTACTAGACCCAGAAGGATACACACTTAAATTCAATCTTGAAATTATATCCAAACTATAACATATAATTTTGAACTATTCAATAGTGTCAAATCCTTTCATTTCAAATCAATAAATCAAAATACAACGTAAAGTTCATCACAAACGTACATATATCAGTGCCTATCAACAAATTCATAAATAAATATCAAATCTTATTCACTGTTTTCTCACAAATCAAGAGGACCCAACAATCCTTCTTGGATTGGGAAAAAAAAAATGCTTGAGACTTTCATTTTGGAGGATTCTCATGACCTCTATAATGATGTGACCTAATCATGTATTTGTATCTTTTTTCTTTTTTTTCTGGACCAATTACAAGTAAATGGGAGTTGTGGGGTGAGATTTTCTGAAGGTCTCTAGCATGGTTGTTGGGGAAAAAGGATGTTAAGAATTAACAGTTATCAGATTTATTTCATTATAAATTCAATTTTATCAAAACAAAAAGCTGCTGATTCGTGAAGTTGCTTCGCATACATCACAAAGTATGTGTAAAACAATGGTGAGAAACAATGGAGAAATTAGGATTTAATATTTTTTTACTTAAAAGATGTGTATTAAGATTTTTATGTTTTAAAAAAGATATATACAGAAAAAAAAATTGTGATATAATATTAAGGGTGTATTTTGATATCCATTACGATCATTATACAATTGTTATTAAAGTAATATTTTATTAAATATATACACTAAGATAAACAGGTGGATGGAAATAAAATTTCTCCCCACCCATGTGCCAAACGAAGCCATAGAACTGATAGAAAAGGTGGAAGAGTGCATACCTTATGAATACACTTGGTCATCAAACACTGGAGAGAGAGCAAGAGTTGTGTGTGTATGAGAGAGAGAGAGAGAGAGAGAGAGAGAGAGATAGGGAGGGAGGAGAAATGCCTTTAAGGAGACACAGAGTGCTTTTATAGGGGAATAGTAGGTAACGATTGGTTGTGGTTTTTTCTTTTTTTTCTTTTTTTTTTTTAATTTTATGTTCTCATCTTTCAGAAAATATAAAATTGTTTGCTAAACTATTTTTAAATTTGAAAAAAACTCAATTTTTAAGAAACATAAAAAAGTTTATAAATTGAAAAAAAAAATTCTCATAAAAATAAAATTATATAAAATCAAAAGTTTTGGTAATGTTTACAATTTTTTTTTTTTTTTGCAAAAATATTTAATATTTATATGTACTTTATATTAAAAAGAAAATAGGTAGTGACAACGGACAAAAATGATTGTTGACTGCAAAAGGTTGTTGCTGGAGCTGGAGGAGGTGACCAATGAGAATGGCCAATGATTTTTTTTTTTCCGGTGAAAATCAATTGTTAATTATTAAATTATTATTTATGGGAATTAGCCTTTCCACCCTTGCAAAGCACCAATAAGAATGACCAATGAAGATGATGATAATCGGGAGGCAGTGGCTAGAGAGAACGAGAGAAGAAGGAAAATGTTTTTTTTTTCTTTTTTAAAAATAAGTGAAATTAACTTTTTTGTGTTTACAATAAATTTTATAAACTGTTTAGAGGTTTTTATAAGCAGATTTAGATATTAAATGAGTTTTTATTTACAGTTTTCAAATTGTTTATAATTACAAAGATAAACATTGACAAACAAGGTCTTAATATTTTTAAACTTTTCGTTATTTTTTGAATCCGTGGTTCAGTTCTTGATTGAAAAATTGAGGAACTATGTTTTGCGGATCGGTTCCAGATTACACTTCACGGTTCCGTATTAGAACCGATCCAGACCGTATGCAACTTAGATATATTCATATCACACACCCTTGATACATACTATCATACCTCTTATATTATCATATCTCTTATATTCATATCATACACCCTGATACATACTATCACACCTCTTATACTATCATACCTCTTATATTCATATCATACACCCCTGATACATACCATCACACCTCTTACACTATCATACCTATATTCATATTATACACCTTTGAAATTTGGTGTGGAATTTGCTGTTATGAAGCAGCTGCTGCTATGAAATAATTTTGTTGCTATGGTTGTGTTGTTTTGTAGTTTTAGTTTTGTAATGGTCTAATCGTAGAATCTTTCTTTTTTTAATTTTATTTTATTTTATTTTATTTTTGAATTCGGTGATTGTTGCTACTATTGTAGAACTAGAAAAGAAAATGTTATAAATTTTTTACTAAACAAATAATCAAATGTTTCCGCCACCGCCACTGCTACTGTGACTGTCGTGCCGCTGCCACCACCTCCGTCACCGCTCTCTCTCTCTCTCTCTCTCTCTCTTCTCGGCCTATTGCTTCAGGACATTGATTTGCTTCCGGCGACTTACTCTCTCTCTCTCTACAATTTTTCTCTCTCCTCTTATTCTCTGTCTTCATCTTCTCTTTTCGTCAATCTCGCCACCCTTTACTCCCCTTCATTGGCTGCCGCCATCATCACCCTCACATCCACCGCACACTACCACCACCACTGTCTTCACCATATTCGTGCCATTCTCGGACGACGACGATATGACATGTGAAGGCTTCGGATTTGCTGGATCTATGGTAATTTTAGATGTGAGGGCTCTTCCTCTGCTGACACAACCGCCAAGATGAATAGTGGAGGCCAGATCTGTGTTCGATTTTTGTTGGTTTATGATCTATGTTCAAAAATATATATATATATGTAAAGCTTCAGTGATTTCTACAAAGCAGTGATTTCAAAGAATCGTCGAGTTCGAGTTTCTGCAGCTCAAATGGTGACTTCTACTACTCCTACCAAAGTCATTTATTCACAATTAAAAAATATTCAAACATCTTCAGATTCTACTCTCACCAGTAGGCATATTTTTATTATTATTATTATTATTATTTGTTTGCTATATATATATAGAACTCTGGCATTCTTTTTTTGATTTTTTTATTATTATTTGTTTGCTTGCTATATATATATTTTTAATATATGTAACTCTGTTCAAATTTTTTTATTTTTTTTATTTTTTTTTTAAAGTTTTTGTGATTTAACCAATACAACAGAATGATCTAACTCTTCAAGTGATGAGAGATATTGGAAAGTGTCTTGATTATGGTATTTATGCATGTTTATATATTATGTTTTTTTCTTTTTCCTTTTGATGCAGAGGATTGAGGAGAGAGCGAATTTGGATACTGTTCATAAGAACAAATCTGGAAACTCAGCCTTTGTTTTTTTTTTTTTTTTTGAACTCTCTAGAAACTCATGCTTGTTTCCTATCTTTTGAGTGAAAAATGTTTGATATAAGATAGTTTTAGCTTTATTTTCTGGAACTAACAAGGCTACACCATTTTTTCACTCGAGTTTATTTGAAGTTAAAAAGTTTAGACCTGTGTACCTATAGATGGTTTTAAGGAATGCTCATTGGCTTGGCATTTTCTGGCAGATTATTGGCAGCTTGCAATCTGTACAAGATGCTTTAGTCTAAACTATATTCCCATTTTGAATTTCTTGTTGGGTTTGAAGAGAGTGTAGAACAGATAGGGTTGAAATCTTCTTCTTTGGTTGGACATTCAAAGCACTAGAACATATAAGAGAGATGAGAAGAGAGAGAAATTGGATCTGAGTTTTAAAAATTAAATAGGTAGATTTGGACACAGATAATTTTAAACAGATAAGCAAAAAAAATTAAACAGATAATAAAATTTGGTTTGGCTTGTATTTCAACCTGGAGGAAAAAAAAAATTTGAACAGATAATAAAATTTACATAGATATTTGAACAAATAAGGGGAAAAATTGAACAGATAAGGAAAAATTTGAACAGATAGTCAATGAAAGTCAACTAAAAAAAAAAAGTTAACAGATAAATTAAGAGGTAAAATTGAAAATAAAATATCCTCTAAAACTAACGAAAGGACTTCTCACTAAATTATTTCACAAAGAGTAGATCTTTCACTAATAATTTTTTTTTTTTACTAAACTTAATGCCTTATAACCTTCTTACTTTGGACTTTTCAACAATTATTCCTTTAAATTAATGATGAAACAATATGTATGTTTATGTTTTGAAAAATTATGAAATTAAAATATTATATGATTTTTCTTTGTTAGTGAATTATGTGAATTTGTGGTTTCAAACAGAATTGAACCATGTTTAAATGATTGGATTCGAATTAGTTTCACGATTTAAATGGATTGAATTGGTTTCAATTTTTATAGAACTATAAACAACGAATTAGTCCTGCTTTTACCTTGAACCAAATCAATGCGAACCATGCTCACCCCTAATTTAAATCAAGACAACCAACTAATTTTTCCGTCTACGTTAGTTATGGCTAAGGATGTACCGTCCTTGGACTAAGGTTGCAAATAAACAAAACCATTCATGAACAAACTCGAGCTCGGCTCGGCTCGGCTCGGCTCGGCTTTGTTAATTTAATTTATTTTTTTTTTATTTTTTGCGTTCGAGCTTAAGCACAAGTTTGAACTCGTTAAAATTTTAATAAACAAACTCAAATGTCCTAAAACTCGACTCGTTATCTGACTCGTTTAACATTTATTATTTATATATTAAATAATGTAAAAATATGTATAAAGAAAAAAGAGATAAATATGTTATTTATATATTTAAAAAATGTAAATGTAACTAATATATTTAACTATAGATAATACATTTATATAATAATGGTGGTAGATATTATTATTTTGATAAAATATTAACTTTTTTTTAGTATGTTTATATATATATATATAGTATAATAATAAAAGTTTTAATTGTAATTTAATCTCTTTGAATTGAAACCATGTCATGTTCCCATTGTCATTTCGGATTAGCAACCACCATCTTCGGGCTTCATCTTTCAATGTATAGGTGGCCAAGAGAACCTTCTGAGTCTCGGAGCAAGAAAACACTTCAAATTATTTTTCCATTTCAAGTAGCCATATTTCTACCTTTAATGGTTCAATACCACCTAAGAAAGTTGGCGGTTTCATCTCCATGAACTTCCAAGTTAGGTTGATGATATCAATGTTATCTGGTTCAACTTGCATTGGCGGAGGCGGAGGGGGCAAAGGTTGTTGCCTTAAAGATTTTGTTAAGGCTACAAGCATTTGTTACATTCGGCTCATTCAGGCCTTGGAAGATTCGATTGTACCATCACTTCTTGTATTTTCCATTGGCTATAGGTAAACAAAACAATAGTAAACAGAGGCAATAGTTTTTTTCACAGTGTTCACATTCAGTTCATTATATTCAAAATTCTTATGTTCATATTGTCGGTTTTCTTATTCACAGAATGTGTACACACACTCACACATATAGGTATAATGTCCATAATTCTTTTCTAGGACATCCTAGAGCTCATATGGACCCGTGCGTACGGTATAAGCGGTGCTCTGATACAACTTTGTCGTGACCCAAACCCGCCCCTATAGGTTTAGCGTCATAACCGGCCAGTAATCCTGGGATTACAAAAGGCCTCTGAACAGATCTTCACATAATAAGGGGCTGTTCAATCAGAGATAATAAATGGACACCTTAACGCTGCCTATTATTTGATAATTATACAAGATATGTCCAGGCCAATCTTTTACAAATGTGATTGGTTCAAGGACTTAGGAAAACCTCCAATAACGGACCTAACTAAAGCAAGGGTGTGAGGATTTTTCCTTATATTTGTGGGATCTCCCGGACGGGGGGTCCGAGTGTGCTTGATAGTTTGATCGGGGCAACTTATCAATAAAGGCAAAAGTGCCGTATATCTATCCAAGAAGATCTCATATGCAAGAAAATTGGTCATCCAAATCATCAAAAGTACAGAGGGTTGATTGTCACAATTTTATGTGGAGAGACCAAAGTGGGATTTGACTAGAAGTGCATGGGGTTTGTAATAATCCCGACCTCTGGTTAACGTTAATTCATGATTAAATAAGCCTAATCAGTAATTCTGAATTAATTGCATGTATGTGTGTCGCATTATTGTGCTTATATCTGTTTATTATAGAATATCTGTTTGTATTTCTGCTTCGTTCTGCGAATTGAAGGCCTTATCGGCATCTAATTACCAAATTGACTTGATTTATGTGCTATTTAGAATATTTAGAACATTATGGTAGGTTTAATTAAAATTCAATTCGGAACAATTAAATTAGAATAATTTAATGTCTAATTGATTAGTTTGATCAACAATTTAATTATACTATTAACTAAGCCTATATAAGGCATAAGTGACCCTTAGTTACACTTTCACACACTCTTATATCTTCACTCTTCATCTCAAAAATGTAAGAGAGAGTGAGAGAAGGAAGGAAATTGAGATCAAAGCTAGGAGATGGGAGAATTGCTAAGAATAGTTGGAGAATTGAAGAGAATTGGGAGGTGAAACTTCTACACTCATGCAATTAAGACTCTAGGTAAGAATTTTGTCCTTAAACTTAGTAATCAGGACTTTAATACAAGAATTCTTAAGAATTATGCTAAGTTATGCAAGAGATGAGCTAATGAATTAGAAAGAAATATCATTCCATGCATGCATGCATATGTCATGATATTTTGAGTAGATTTCTAAAGATTTTTTCACATGCATGTGTCTATCTTGACTTGGTTTTGAGAATTCATCACATTTTTTACCATTTGACCTTAATTGATAATGTTTTGGAAAGCCTAAGCTCAAAGTAATTCATGCATGTCATGTTCATGGCATATTCATAAATTTCAAGTTGGAATTTTAATAAATTGGCATGCTTTGGGGCCTTGATTTAGTAAAATAATCTTCAAATCATGGTATTTTACAAGTTTCTAAATGTTTTCTGGAATTTTGGCCCAAAAAGATGTGTTTTAAGGTGTGTGATTTGAGTTTGGAGCTTGGGAGTGCAATATGGAAATTCCAGATTCTGTATTTTTGCTTGAGCGACGGAAGTTGCGCTCGAGCGGGGAACTCAGTCTTATGCTCGAGCGACTGTGGAGCAGTCATCGAGCTGAGATTTCATACAACCAATACTTTTGTAGAGTTTATAGACCACTCGAGTGAGGGAATCTGCGCTCAAGCGACCCCTCACATGTTTGCATGTCTGCTCGAGTGAGGGAAGTTGCGCTCGAGCGTGACCCCTGTTTTCAACAAGTTTTGTTAAATGTGTTAAAGTGCATTTTGGCATCTACATTGCATCCTAAGCATTCCTAGGCCATAATTAAGACTCAGTAAGAGGTTAAGACCTAAAAACACACTAAGAACGAAGCGAAAGAAGTTAAGTATCAATCGAGTGTGTATGTCATTATGTGTTTCTGTTGTATGTGTGTATAGGTCACGCACCACAAGTTATCTAATTTGTCTGATCCGCAAGTGGAGCCATCTATGAGTAATAACTCTATAAAGTTATGTTTAACTTTAATTATTGTCCAAATTTCTAGTATGATTATAGGTCACGCACCACAAGTTATCTAATTTGTCTGATGCTATGAAATGATTAGTTTTCTGAAATACGATGTTTTGTATGAATGAATGATTGTCCAAATTTTTGAAATGTATTCGTGGCATCCTTAGCACAAGGCCCTTGCCTGGGGATAACAATACCGTGGTCTATAAGTACAAGGCCCTTGCCCTGGGGTAACAATACTGTGGTCTCATGGCCCTTGCCCGGGGGTAATAATACCGTGGTCTTAAGGCCCTTTCTTGGGGGTAATAATACCATGGCTCAAGTATGACACAAGTTTCCCGGTACCAGAGGTTCCTTGATGGAATTGACAAGCATGATGACGTTAATGGATGTACCATGTATGATTAAGTATGAACTCTAATTTTTGTATATAATTTGAACAAGAATATGAATATAAATCAGTTTTTGATATGAACTCCGATTTTTGAATCTGTTATGGACATTATTCATTTAAATAATTTATTCTGTCATTAGTTACTGGGCTTCCGCTCACTATTTATATTATGTATGTAGGTGAGCAGGCGCGTGACCAGGCCTAAGTTGCTGTCTGGAGTGTTTTTGAGTTAGCCAAACACTCTGCCTCGCGAGAAGGTTCTTTTTGAGAAGTGAAGTTCTATGAACCTCATGAAGATGTTTTTGTTGGTTGTTTTGCTTATCTGTACGCTGGGCTAAGTCCCTCATGACATTATGTAGGGTGATATAAGTCTTATGGAAGTTTGACATTATATAAGTTTAAAACTTATTTGTCTCATGTATGTTTTCGCAGCTCAATAGACCTTGTATTTTGTATAATTGCTTCTGCAGCCCCTTATATTCTGTTATTCTGTTAAGAGGCCTTTGGTAATCCCAAGATTACTGACCGATTACGTCGTTAAACCCAAAAGAGGCGGGTTTGGGTCGTGACAGGGTTGACTGTCATGATTTCATGTGTAGGGGCCAAAGTGAGATTTGGTACAAAATGTAGGGGTGCAAAGTGTAATTTACTCCTCTCTCTCACAGCACACATCACATCACTCACCTTACTTTTTTTAATTAAAAATAAAATATATTTTATTTTAACAAAATACATATAAATTTTAATATATAAATTCAATTTTTATAAAATTAATATTATTCAAAAAAATATTAGCAAAATCTTAAAAATGAGGCTAATATTTACGTAACATATTTAATAAAAATTTAAGGGAGATTGATCAATAAGTCCCATATTTTGGACTTATAATACATATAGTCTCATATTTTTTCTTGTGATCCATTTAGTCATTTTGGATGTATAATGACTCATTTGCCTGCCACAATGGAGTGCCACATTTGAAAAAATTACAATAAAGCGTTTTTTAATGTCACATCATACCAGTCACATTGAAGTGTCATATTTGAGAAAAGTATACCAAAGAGTTTTTAATTTTTTTAGAGTATCACATTATACCCGCCACATTAAAATGTTACACTGAGGAGTTTTTAATTTGTTTTTTAGTGTTACATCATGCTTGCCACGTTGAAGTGTCACATTTGAGAAAAGTACACTAAAGAGTTTTTATTTTTTTTTTAGAGTGTCACATTATACTCACGACGTTGGAGTGTTACACGTCATGTTTGGAAAAAGTACACTATGGAATTTTTAATTTTTTTTTAGAGTGTCATATCATATCTGCCATGTTGTTACATTTGAGAAAAATACACTAAGGAGTTTTTTTTTTTTTGAGTGTCACATCATACCTACCACGTTGTCATATTTAGTTTTTTTTGGGTAAAAATTTTGAAGTGTCACATCATACTCTCCACATTGTTACATTTGAAAAAAATATACTAAGGAGTTTTTAATTTTTTTGGAGTGTCACATTGTTGGAGTGTCACATTAATAACTACCATATTAGAACATCACATTATACCTATCATATTAATAAAAGGGTATAGATGTCCACCAAAATACTACCAAAATAAAAAATAGGATCACACAAAAAGAAACTCTCAACTAATAAGACTTAACAGATCAATAGAAAAAACTTAGGACTGATTGGAGTACTTGTTTGTCAGATGTGATTTACTAGTAAATATCCGAAAATTTAAATTAATAATTCAAAAAATTTATTAAAAAACTTACATAATTAAAATGATTTGTATTATTTGAAATTAATATAAATAATAATTATCTAGAAGGGTTACAAAAAAAATATCAGAGTTTCACGTGTTTTTCAATTTAAATCTCAAGGTTTCAATTGTAATAATTAAAAACCTGATGTTACTTCCGTGTCGCAATATAGTCCTTCGTCCATCTCCATCTAATTGAACTAACGGAAATCTAGGCAAAAATTTTAGATTCAAACTCACATGTTATCTCCCTATTGTAACTTCATTTCGTCTCATTTTTACGTCGTTGGATTCACCTCATGGCCTAGTTTTCATTCCATCCCTCATGCATCTTGTTCCACCTTTTTTTACATGTCATCGAAGCTCCGAAAGTTGGCAAAAAATAAAATTTCTCTGTTTTTTTTTTTTGGTTAGATTCAAATCTACATGTTCAAGCCCTTGTATCTCTCTCGTTATAACTCTGTTTCACCTCATTTTCACGTCATTGGATTCATCTTATTGCCTAGTTCTCATTCCACTCCTTATACACATTGTTTCACCTCTTTTTGTGTGCCTTCAGAGTGCCAAAAATTGGTCAAAATTAATATTTCTCTCTCTCTCTCTCTCTCTCTCTCTCTCTCTCTCTCTCTCTCTCTCTCTCTCCCTCTATTTTCTATCTCCATCATTCTTCCTTCCTCTTCCTCTTTCCTTTCATCTTCTTTCATGGCCCTTCTACCGAGCTCATGGTGGCCACCGAAATGAAATTAAAGTGTTAACCACTCGACGATACTGTTACTGCCAGAGGTTCGTCGTGTGGTTAAAACTTTAGTTTCATTTCGATATCCACCATGAGCTCGATGATAGGGCCATGAAGGAAGAGGAAAGGAAAGAAGAAGGAAGAAGCACAAAGATAGAAGATAGAGGAAGAAAACACAGAGAGAGAGAGAGAGAGAGAGATATTAGTTTTGGCTAACTTTTAGAGTTCCGATAGCACATAAAAAGAGATGGAACAAGGCATATGAGGGTGTAATGAAAACTAGGCCATAAGGTGAATCCCAACGACGCAAAAATGAGGCGAAACGGAGTTACGACGATGGAGATATAAGGGCCTGAACGTGTGGGTATGAATTTGGAAAAAAAAAAAAGAAAAAAAAAAAAAAGAAAGAAAAATCTTATTTTTAGCCAGCTTTCGGAGCTTTGACGGCATGCAAAAAGAGGTGCAACAAGGCATATGAGGAGTGGACTGAAAATTAGGCCATGGGATGAATCCAATGATGTGAAAATGAAGCGAAACAGAGTTACGACGAGAGAGATACAATGGCTTGAACGTGTAGGTTTGAATCTGAAAATTTTGCTCAGATTTTCGTTAGTTTAATCAGTCGCATATAGATGGAGGGGTTAAATTGTGACACGAAAGTAACATTAGGGTTTTAATTGTTACAATTGAAACCCTGGGGTTAAATTGAAAAACACGTGAAACTTTAAATTTTTTATTTATTTTTTATAATTTTCCCTTATTTGGAATTACTTTTTGAATAAAAAAATATTATTTTTATTTACTAAGAGAAAACGTGAAGACTAATAACAACAAAAATATTAACTCAAATCGTACAAATAAAAAAATAATAATAAATCATACAAATAATAATCAAATTATACAAATAATAATAATTAAACTGTATAAATATTATTTTATATTTTTATTAACTCAAATCATACAATAAAAATAATACAAATTAATACAAAAAAAAGTTCACTAAAAATATATATATTTTAGTATTAAAAGTAGTTTCAAAAAATTAGGATATGAGAAATTCAATTCATCATATTTGGTCGAATTATGTCTTCTATTTTTCTTTTTCTTAAAAAAAAAAAAAAAAAAAAAAAAAAAAAAAAAAAAAAAACCTAGTTTGTAAAAAAAAAAAACCATCTGTGTGAGATGCAAATCCGATCTATGCAGAGTGCCAATCCAAGCTGTGTATAGGTGCAAGTTCGATCTATGCCATATTATTATTTTTATTGTATGGTTTGAGTTAAATGTATGGTTGAATATTA
Source organism: Camellia granthamiana (assembly GCA_036172215.1). Lineage (NCBI taxonomy): Eukaryota > Viridiplantae > Streptophyta > Magnoliopsida > Ericales > Theaceae > Camellia > Camellia granthamiana. Next base: position 124,055,991 of record CM069906.1, on the reverse strand, counting down.
TTGCTTTTATTCATATGGTTAAACCATAAAAATATTTTTTTAGCATTTTTATTAATTCAAATCATACAATAAAAATTAATACAAATATTCTCATTCCATACAAATAAAAGAGGTCACTCAAAATAACAAAAACAAAAAAATGGTATAAATTAGCATTAAAATAGTTACATCTAATTAAGATAGGAAAAATTCAAATCACCATGTTTGGTTGAATTCAAATGTTTGGTGAATAAATCGAAAAAATAAAAGAACTTATCATTTTAATAATGGATTTGCATCCATGCATAGATCGGGCTTGCACTCCACATAGATCTAATTTGCATCTTGCACAGATTGGGCTTGCATCCATGCACATGTTGGATTTGCACCTTGCATAGTTCAAACTTGCATCCATACAAATGTTGGACTTACACCCATACACAAGTTGGAATACCACCTCCATACAAATTTGACTTGCACTTCACACAACTTTAACTTGCACCCAGTATAGATCGAAACAGATTGAACTTGCACCATACATAGGTTGTAATATTTTTTTAATTTTTATTTAGTTTATATTTTATTTGAAAAAATAAACATCAAAAAATATTTATAAATTTGAAAATTTATCTTCCTCCCAAAAAAGATAGAATCATATGTGTGGAAGGTAGAAATCTTCTCCATGGGGGAAGCGAGATGGGATGTCCCTTTCTTTACTCTGCAAAGAGAAACCAAATCGTCAGTGATTAGCCTGACTAGGGTTGGTCGGGAGGACCTTTGATGGTCAAGTCAGAATATTGATCGGCCATATGTATTATGTATTTTAAAAAAGATTTCTTGTTTACCTTCAGTTTATGCTCTTTGCTCCATCTGCTTCACCTTTTATAGCATTATTAACCTTAAGTTTCATCTATTGGATTAACATTTGATACGAGGGCTTTGCCTATTCTTGAGTCTTGGTCAGGCAAGTGGCCATGTTATCTTTATCTTCCACTTTGGATCATCTCTCTATGTATAGCCTAGATCATGTCAAGTGTTAGTAGCCAACTTGCCAAATGCTTCGTCCATCCGATTAATGATGATCAGATGGTTACATCGTTTGATAGGCCTGGTGTATGTTACTGTCTCTACTACTTGATATCTTTACCGCTAGATGAACGATTAATCCAAGGGTCCTCTCGTGCTCTATTGATTTGGTTCTAGAAAGAGATCTTACTCACGTTTGGTCACGTGCCATTATTTCCTTAGTTACTTTTTAATGGGTCCCTTAGTTATTTGGTCTTTTTCTTCTTTTCTTTGGGTCGCTCTGCTTAACTATGTTTGGATTTGGGCCAATATTTTGACACTCCACAATTGCCCCTCTTCGGCAAGATGATCGCCGATGACAACAATGCCGATTAACTTGAGAACCCTGTTGCTTCGACACGCGTCTTTTTTGAACTTACCATATTAATGATGACACCCCTCATATCGCCCTTCTATGCGCTTTTTCATTTCTGACACATTAATGGAGAGGACGTCCCTTGCCCTTCATTCATTTTGCTAACCATCTTTTCAGAAGTCCTTACGCATTCTTTTCTCTTTCTCTACTGCTTGAAGCCTTAGTCTTCTCTTCTCCTAAGTACATCTTTCTTCTCTGTTTTTCTTTCTTTTTTTTCTTTCGATTTCTTTATTTTCATTGTTTCTGTTCTTTCACTTTTCTAATCTATCATGAATCGTTTGAGACAACATTTTGACTCTGAAGAGAGTATTTTTGAGTTTAGAACCCTTTATAGTATTCTTGACAACGTCATCATCTATCTCCCTGCCTTTGGCGACAGCCTTGCTAAAGGCTCAAAGGAGCAGATTCCCTTTTCCCTAATCGACATTGTCGAGGGGGGGAATCCGGTTCCCTTTACATCCCTTTCTTAGGGAAGTTCTTTATTTTTATGGGGTACCCTCATTCTCAACTTTCCTCTAATTTTTTCAGAATAGTCATGGACATAATTGCCCTAAAAAATATCTTAGGAATAAACTTAGGTCTTCGTGAGATTAGGTATTGTTATAATTTCGTTCCCACTACCAGAGAGAGATTGAAGTTTTACTTTAAGCCTAGATTAGCGAAGCATCAGCTAGTTCAGATGTTTCCCGACTCTGGCAAAGGCATAAATGACGTGATTATAATAGTGGAGGGTAATTAAGAATTTCCTTCTGGCATTGATAGGGTCCGACCTATCCCCAAGGTCACAAGCCAACCAGGTTAAAGTTGTTCTTTTTGCTTTTTGCTTTTGCTCTTCATAAGACTTTAGTATTGACGTTTTTTTGTTTTATTTCTTAACGAATGACATATATAAATATATTTTTTGAATTAATTTTTAAGAGTATAGAATGTTTGCATAATCATTAAAAAAAATAAACTGTTGATAAAATAGTAGCTAAGTACTTGTAATTTGTTTTTATTAATACCCACACCCTTTCATCAAATGTTTATTAAATCAATGAAGAAACTTTTCTCTTTTTTTATTTATCAAATTGAGAATTATCAAATTTGAGTTTGATGAAAATTTAAAAAGATAAAACATTAGATTTTTTTTTATTTTTTTTTATCAAATTTGATGAAAACTAAAATTTGCAGTAAGAGAATAATTTTTAAAAAGATTTCGAAATTTTTTTGAGGAAATAGTTGGAATAGTTTATATCAAATCAGGTTTTTTATTCAAATTTATAATCAAATTAGACGGAAAAAATGTAATGAACAGTTTGAGATATTCTAAGGATTTTTAATTTAGCTCGTGAAGTTAAATTAGCTAATTTAAGTCTTTATTTTTAAATCTACTAACATTATAAGAACTAAAACTATTTGAGGGCCCTTAAAATTTGACAAAATTTAGGGATCTAAGGCGCCTTGCTCACCTTGAGCCAAGACCAGCTTTTGGATGAAAGGGCTATCGATATATGATTAATTTAATATTTTATAAATATGTTATACTCAATATTTTCTAAAAAGTAAATGTTTGAATTATCAAAATAAGGCCCAGAGTGGGCCCAATTAGTCGCACAACAACAGTGACTATTGTTGTTTATGCACAACAACAGCCCACTTTTAATGTGTGTACCATATACATCTAATTACGTATTTTTGTAATATATATTACATATTTTTGTGATAAATGTTACATATATTTTTATGATGTATTTATTATAATTTGTGGTTCAAAAATGAATTCATGCATTTCGTGTTAATATTACGTAATTTTTTTGGTAATATTACACATTTTTTGTTAGAAAATGTTTGGATAAAAAATGTATAATATCATCAAAAAATATGTAATATTATCACAAAATATATAACTTTATTTCTAAATTACAAATTATTATAACTCTATTAAAAAATTACATAACATTTATTAAAAAAACAGATAATATATAATATAACATCGTGTGTAAGATTGGGTGTGGGATATACCATGAGGGTGACACAGACAGAGGGGTACAAAGGGAAAGCCACAAAACATTGAGGGTTTATGAAAAATAGTTGGAATCCCTTTTTTTTTTTTTTTTTGGATCCCCACAACTCCCTTTAGATCTCAAATATTGACATATGTGTAAGACCTACTCATGTATGTGTAGAGTCCACGCCATCAATAGTTGAGATCCAAAGAAAATTGTTGGGGGTCCCAAAAAAGGGGTTCTCAATCATTGTTGTTGTGAGCGTATCAATATGTATTACTTTTGTGGGGTGCGAGATTGAGTGAGCCTATCAATATGTATTACTTTTGTCGGGTGTGAGATTGAGAGCAATAACAATGTAGGGGGTGTGAAAAAATATCAAGGAATTGTATTTGTCTCATCATTATATTTTTTTAACTATTTAGAGTTTGTTTGGCATTTTAGATATTAGTGTACTTTTTTATTTTTTTATTTTTTTAAGTCATATTATCTCTATTTTTTTACATATTTTTTCATTAAAAAAAAATCAAAAAAATATACTTATTTAAATTATTCTAAACAATCCTTATATGTTGTTTCTCTCACTGTAGATGTAGATATTTTTTTATGATCGTTTTCTATTTTTATTTACTTTCATTGCTTGGGTGGGATTTATTCCCACCATATTTGAAAATAAACCGTTTAGTAAAGTATATCGGACAAAAACGAATTCTAAAAGGGATAAAAAGAGTCCATGTAATGCCCCAATTTTCATACCTAAATGATAATATAATAATCATGGTTCTTTAAAGTAAGATTGAAAGTGCACCTTCACACTTACAATACATGATACAAATAGTCCTCATGCGATAATACATTCACCTCAAATCAAGATGACATAAGCAAATAAATACCTTCATGGGTTTACAAGTTTTTAAGGCTTAGACCCGATTACACAAATCGGTTATTCAAACCATACAAATATAACCCTTGGCTTACAAAACAGAGTCACGCAAAGTGAGAGCATTATACTCCCAACACACACATTTCCACACCCTCAGTTGGACGGAATCACCACGTCTTTTCCTTCACAATAATCCCGTAGGGGTGAGCATAAAATCCAGTAAAAAATCCTTAATAAAGTATATACATTTTATACAAGTCTTAAAAGATGAATGCACATGCCATGTCATGCCTTTTTGAAAATAAAACTTTTCTTCATCTTTTAAAAATCATCATGCTCAATAATGTTATGCAACTTCAACTGTTCAAAATTTATCAATTTAATTCAAAGGGCAATAAATATAACTCTGGTAATCCCTAGGTCGTTGTCTGCAAGTAGACTACACGAGTACTACCAATTGTCATTTTTACCAATATTAACCGGAAGGCTCGACACTTATCCGCGCGACTTTCTGGTCTTTCACCAAAGACACTCAGGCCAACTCAAACAATTTCATCTACACCACCTATCAAGACTTACCACTGTATTTACCCCAAAACCTTTTCATGAGAACTCATTTCCCAACATTCTTTTCTCAATGAAAATTTTCAAAGCTTAACATAGTCCAATGAATTGAAATGTCAATGTATGATTAATAGTGCAATGCAACATTACTTCCATATTCAATTGTTCCACACAATATACCATTGTGATCAAATTCCCAATACAATTCTACAAGATGAATATATAAACTTTTATATCTAATTCACCCAAGAGAATAACGTAATTCCCACATTTCGAGCAATCTTAACAATTTAGTCAATTCAAGACTAAATTAACATTTTGACAACAATTTCCAAAATAAACAACATTTCTCATTTTTTTCACAAAATTCGTCATTTATATATAAATAAACAATTTTCAAAACATCCATTTATTTTGGTACACAAAATAAATATGACAACATCTTCCAAGGATTATCAACATCTTTCAAAAAGACCAAATTCCTAGGTTTTCTCATCAAAACCATTCATCTCCAAAATAATTAAAAGAATCTCCCCAAAATCATCTTTCTTCAATCAATATGGTTCAAAACTCTCAATTTCTATTTTAAAAGGGAAAGAAAATAAACCTTCTTTCAAAATCACTCATCTTTTTGAAATCAACAATCAATTTCTCAAAACTAAGCAAATGATGATTTCGAAAATCATCTAGATCTTGCAAAAACATATATATAACTCAAAGGAAATCCCTACCTCAAGTTGGGCGAAGAAATGAGTTGAAAATCCTTAAATCAACGACGATGAAACTCGATCTCCACCGCACACAACGTAACTCTCGCCTAAACAACCAACTTTGGTGAAAAACTTGGATCTAAATCCAATGGATTTGGAGAAATCAAAGATCTTATGAGATTTTTGGTAGGAAATGTAGAGAGAAGGAAGAGGAAATGTTCGTAGAGAGAAAGAGATATACAAAAAGTGACACTAAATCAGCCCAAAAAGAGGAGAAAAGAGCAAATTTCGGATCTCACCTACCTCACGCACGTACGAAGCCTCTTCCCGCACGTGCGGCGCGTGCTCCCGCACGTACGGCCAGCACTCCCGCACGTGCAACCAGCACTCCCGCACATGCAGCCCTTCTCCCCCCGCACCTATTTTTTTCGCAGGATGCTTCACTCCCTTCCCTTGAATTCCGCACGTGCGGCTTGACCTCTCGCACGTGCAGCCCTGGTTCTCAACCCGGAATTCTCTCGGTTCAACTCCCGACACTCCAGACCGACCGAGCGGACAAGTAACTTCGAATGCATTTTGCATTTTTGTTTTGGGGGCACTGCCCCTCAACCCCGCCAGGGCGCTGCCTCCTGGACCCCCGCAAGCTGACCGAGCAACTCGGCCCCCGCCAGGGCGCTGCCCTTGGACCCGCTAAGGGGCACTACCCTCTAGACCCCCGCAAGCTGACCGAGTAGCTCGACCCCCGCTAGGGCGCTGCCCCCTGGACCCCCGCGAGCTGACCAGGCAGCTCGACCCCCAACATACTCAACGAAGTGGCAAAAACTGGGATCGCTACAGTCCACCTCCACGAGATATAGAAAATCTCCATGCAAACGGACATTAAAAAAAAAAAAAAAAAACACCACTAAACACCTTCATGAGCCATCCATTATCACAATTGATAGTCGAAGAGAGCAGCTAAAAAATTATTCAGTTTGTTTGGTTCTGATTTTTAGAAAATTTTACTTTTTTTATTTTACGTATTTTAATGTTTTCAATGAATTTTTTTAATATTTTAAGCAAATTTTTTTAATTCTTAGACACACCTAATATAAATACACTTAAAATGTATAATATTTATAAAAAAAAATGTTTGAAAAATACACTAAATACCAAGAAATTAAAAAAAATACGAAAATTCAGCATATTTTTCGTATTTTTGTGTATTTATTAATTTTTTAAAATATTTGTTTACAAATATTTTACTATTTAGATACATCTAGGTAATGTGCATCTAAGAAAGTAAAAAAATTGTTAAAAATTTAAAAAGCATTCACTAAAAACAAAAAAACACGAAAAACAAAAAATTGAATTCAAAAAATTGAAACCAAATACACTGATTATTATTTGCGACTACACATTTTGTTATTAGAAGATTTTTATTTTTGGGGTTAGATTTTTCTCAAGTTCATATCTAGACATGAACAAATGTGGGAGATCTGTGGAGTCCATCACGAATTCTGTTTTGATAATCTGAACCTTTCATTTTGTAAGACACTCTGTGCATATCATCTAAGAAAAAAAAATTAAGTCAATTCGATAATTGTAACCTTTTTTATTTTATTGTATTCATCTAAAAACAAAAGATTGTCTATTTTTAAAAACATACTTAATCTATTTTTTCGGAAACAAATGTCATAAAATAAAAATGTTACAATTGTCAAATTGATCTAATTTTTTTCGTAGATGATATATTTTGAAGACTCTACAAAATAAACAATATAAATCATCAAAACGAAACTCATGGTGAGCGCCACAAGCCCCTTAAATTTTCTTATATTTAACTATAAACTTGAAGGAAATTCAACCTTTATTTTTAATAATTTTTGTGATGGCATTATGTTATTTCTAAACGTGAAATTTGCGATGTCATTTTACCTGGATAATGCTAGATACATAAATACCAAACACATAATGGGATATATGCGTCCCATATAGGGGTGATCGCGGATCGAGTTGGGTCGGGAAGCATCCCATCCGCGATCTATCCAAAATTTGGTGGATTAAAAAAAATAAATCTGCATCTGTCCACCAGTTTGGTAGATGCGGATTGAGCAGGTCGTGAGGGTTGGCAAATAGATACGATTGGTTTGGAGGTTTCGACTTTATAAAATTTTGACATTTTTTTGATTTATAATTCATAATTTTTACAATCTCCAATAACTAGTAATCTAAAGAAGGAAAAAAAAAATGTATTATTTATCTATAAAAGGTCATGGCACCACGTATGCATATTTTTAAGGTATTGTTTATTATTTTCACAAAAATATATATTATTTTTTGGGTAAACTATCAATAGGTCCTATTTTGGAGACTTATTACCCAATAGGTCCTACTTTAGAGACTTAATACCCATTAAGTCCTATTTGATAAATTTATTAAGTGATAAAGATAAATTTATCAGTCTTTTTTTTTATGAATAAATTTATAGTGATAAATTTATCAGTCTCTTATTTTTATAGTGTTAAATTTATTAGTTAGGACCTGTAGGTAAATAAGTCTAGTGAATAGGACTAATTGGTAAGTACCCCTTATTTTTTCTACTTTATGTTGTTACTTGTTAGCAGTTTCTTTCTTTTCTTTTTCTTTTTTTGAACTTCATCTACAAGCAGATCAGGTTCATGCAGGTACGGGATGGTTGATCTGCCATCCGAACCGTATTCACGGATTTGAAAATATTCCATTCACATTTGTTCGCCGAAAGACACGCATCCAACCAAAATCGATCGAGTTGGGTCGATTCGTGCGAATTTGACGGGTTGAACGGATCCATGATCAACCCTAGTCTCATATGCGGTAAGTCTCACCTACCTCATGTGGGATATATGTGTCTCATTCTGTATTTAGTGTTTGTGTTCCTAGACTTATTGTATTTTACCTAAGTCAATAATAATAAATAAATAAATTAGTAGCGTCAGTCATTTTCTGATTTATCCTCCAACCAGTAACACTGCATACCTAGAACTTTACCTTAAATTTTATTCAAAAACATGAACGTGTGACTCAGATTCATTTTGCATATGAACCCCCTCAATACACAAATTAAATTTCCATCACTTCTCTTTTCATAGTACTTTTCTTGACAAAAAATCTGAGTTAGTATAGACTTTTTCTTCCTCCAAATCATTCACAAATTGAAGTCTCTTTTTCTCTTTCTTGATGAAATTATCATTAGTTACGGAGATAATCAAGCTGCCAATTGCCAATGAGTTCTAAATGGTTTTGGTTCTTTCATGTAAGTGTAGATTTTCATCAAATCCAATCAAATAAGAGTGATAGAGATGAGAAGTGAGATCATAGTAGAATGGTTTTTTTTTTTTAAAAAAAAAAAACAGAAATTTCATACTAAGAAAATATATTTCGTTTGTTAGTAAAAGTTTAGTTAAACAAAGAGCAATTGAAGTATTTCATTAAAATGAAAAACTTACAATCGTCCAAACTCAGCCTCGTAGAGGTTTACAGCGACAATCTACTTGAATCTACTTGAAACTACTCCTATAAATGAAGTGCAGAGCAGGTATTTAAAGTGCAAGAATGTAAAGACTGGAAATGTAAAAAAACTGGAAAGAAAAATGTATAAAGTAAGACTGGTTTGTATGATCTGAGTCTGGGGGCTTTTTCTAGGGACCTCCTTGCTATTTATACTCCTCAAGGATAACCATCGAACTGCACTTCAAACCGTCGAACTGCTCCTCCATGATCGCTGATCATGCTGCCTTAGAAGTAGTTTCACTACGCCATCACTTGCAGTTGGGCTTCCCTCCTGTGTTTGAATTTGAATATGAGTAACCGTTGAAGCCACGTCACCTTGTATCTCTTTACTGATCCAGTGCTACTCAAATCACGTGAGAACCAATTTTCACTGCTACGTATACGATCAGGATCGAAAACTTGAGTAGCCTCCCTATATTACCCTTACTTCGCCACATGTCGAACTGTAATTGGCTTTTACAAAATATGTAGCCAACAAAATCATAATCAAATTTGACCATAATTAACAAGTTACAATTGACAAAAAAAAAAATTATATCGTCAATAATACTCCTCTCATTTAAGGTTAAAGTAGTTTTTGTCTTAAATGATAAAAATGACGAAATCTAGACCACCCCCATATTTAATCTTGAATCTATCCAGAGTATTGGCTAATATTAATTAGCCATGCAAAGACAAAGCCCATTGTCGATTGATGGGTACTCATGTTTGACTCTGTCAAATAACATAATGGAGAGCCACTTCCATTATTTTCAAATAAAACCTTTCTTTGTCAGTCATGTTTTGGCTAATCAAACAGAATTTGTTACATATAGTATATTTTAATCATTGTTGTTTTTCTAACAATGTAATGAAGATTATTTTTTGGTGTGATCCTGTTTACCGCTCAGAAAAATCTGAGGGTGAACACAAAGGCTCGTGTTTCTAGGTTTGATTGTGGGCATACCAAGACTTGTGAACCTAGTCTAAGGTATAGGAATGTTTGGATATTTCTGACTTCTAATAGAAATGATTATGTGTGGCTCAGATGAACCGTCATTGGTTCAAATCTTACTCAAATGAAGAAGACTTTAAACTAAATTGCTAGGTATAAAAGATAAGCTAAATTAGAGTAGAACTTTCATTGATTGAAAATGAAATATAATTGACTAATCTAAAGGATAATTGAGTTAAACAGCTAATTGTATGGAATTAAATTGCTTAAATGAAAGATAAAGCTGTAAGAAGTTATGATAAAAGCTATCAAAAATTAAGATAAAAATGTAGATGAACTCCTGGTTGAGTGTTTGGTGCTTAACCCTTTTAAATATCATCATTAGAGTCCTTTTATTGTGTTGCTAGTGCTTCCATTTTTACTCACCCAAAAAAGTGCTTCCATTTCTGCTCAACTACTACGAACGTATCAGCCCTTTCTTGTGACACTTGTCCCATGATCCTTGGCTTGATTCTCAAGAATGCAGCCACCTTAATCATAACGGCTAGTTGCTAAGGATCGCAATTTGAACCCGGCCCGATGAGGACCTACCCCCCCAACCCCGATTAGAGCGGTTTTTCCTGAAAAAATACTCCCAACGGGTTGGAGATGGTATTCAAAAATAAATCCTCGAAGATTTTTGAGCCGGGGATGGTGATATGTTTCCCAACCCTGACCCCGGCCCTATTACCCCCCGAAGTAAAATTACTGTATATACCTCTCTATTAAGTTATGACCTCTCTCTCTCTCTCTCTCACTCTTGCACCTCTTCCTCAGCGCCACCGCCTTTGTCCGCAACGCCAGAGTCGCCGTCCACCTCAAACCGCCGCTTCACCTCTGTCAACTCTATCATCCGCTCCACCTCCGTCGCTGCCCTCTCTCTCTCTTCCTATTACCGCCACCTCCTCCGTCCCCTCCTCTCATCTCCGCTGTCCTCCTCTGTCACTCATCACAGTCACTGTTATCCACCTCCGTCGTCCATCGCCCCCGATCTCCTCCGTCGTTCGTCCCAATTACATCGCCGATCTCATATCTGTGTTGATGTGTATGTATACATGTATGTGTGTGTGTCTCTATCTGTCCATTTTTTATTTTTATTTTTTGATAGTTGATCTGTTGTTGTTGATGATTTTGTTGATGTTGATGATGTTGTTGAAACAGATTTGGGCTGGGAAATTTTTGAAACCCGATCCCCGTTAGGGAGCGGAGACGGGGACGGTGATAGGTTCTCCGTCGGGAATTGGGGCCGAAAGCAAGAAAATTTTTACAATCGGCGATCAAGAACGAGGAGTGTGAATGTGATCCCTGATCCTGCTCTGCCCCGTTATCATTCCTACTTAGTTGCCCCACTTTTGTAGCTTTTTGTTGATTTCACAAGACTTCCCAAGCTGCCACGTGTTTGCATTATTTTGGGAAAACTGTTCCTTCCTTGTAGCTTAGTTGTTGACTCATCCAACTGTCAAAACCCACATGCGTTATCCATTGGCAACAACCTCTGAACCATTTAGCAAAAATTAAGGGATAAGGCAACCATTTAAGGTGATAGGCCTCAACCAACACCTACTCTTTAGGAAATGATTGAGGCCGCTCAAATATCCACCAATCTTAATTAATTAATCAATCAAATTGACTTGGTCGACTTAATCAATTAAAATAAATCTCAGGCTTGTAGCCGCCATTTTGCCTTGAGGGTACTCCAAAATTGTCAAACTTTTCACCTCGCTACATGGCATTGAATTAAATGAAAAATTATCACGTGGCAATTTTTGTCAAAAATGGTACAAACAGATTTACAAATCCAAAGTGGATGTAGAATTCTAGAACTTACATAATTGAATATCAGAAAAGATGCATAAATTTTGACACTTTAAAAAATGTCAAAAATTCATATTTAACAAACATGAGTTATTCATAATTTTTAATCATCTTTGACTTAAAATCATACCCTCCAAATTTATAATTTTTAGCCATATTTGGCTTAAGATCATGCTCTCGAAGTAAATCTTCACTATCATTTTGTGATGAATTTTTAATATTTTTTAAGAAAATTGGTTGTTTTTTCTTTTTTTATTCATTAATGGCTCATCACTCTTTGTCAAGTTTGGCAAAACACCTAAAAAAAAAAGTGAATTTTCACCATTATCTTGTGATGAATGTTTTATATATATATTTTTTTTTGTTTTGACGAAATGGGTTGTTTTTCTTCTTTAGATTAATAGCTTATGAAAACGTTGTGTAGTCATTTCATCTTTATGATTTGGTTATCTAAAACATACATATTTATCTCCTGAGTCTGATACATTAGCTCTTCATAAATAATTGACTCTCCAAAATTAGGAGCATTAACCTCCCAAGTCACATACCTTGACTCTTCATAAATAAGTGGCTCTCTAAAATTAGGGTATTAACTCCCCGAGCCACATACATTAGCTATTCATAAATAATTGGCTCTCTAAAAATAAATATATTAACCTTACAGATCACATTATTTTCATATCTTAATTTTTTTTTATTGGCCATTATGCCTCCTAATTTCTGCCTCCAATATCAAATTTCTTCATCAATTAGGGAAATTGGGCCTTCAAGTTGATGAATTTTTTAATCAAAGTAACTTAAATATTTTTGCATCAAATAATACGGAGATAATGAAATTATTTAAAATCTTTGCCTATAAAGAGAATTTCTTTTAGGGTCAAAATTTCACTCTTGCACCAATAAATTTCATCTTCATAACGCAAAATCATTATTTCCAAGTGATTTGTCATGCCATTATGTTGACAATAAATGGTAGAACCACCACCACCATAACATTGATAATTTGTATCCATGGGAACAATATCATTCCATTGGCAGTTTGCACCATAAGTGCACAAGATGTAAATATGCCACTTGAAGGCATGATTCCATACACATTAGTCTGCTTCTTCATTACCATAATTCCAAATTAGAAATGTCCCACTGAACGTGCTAATTTATATTAGTAAAAATTTAGTTAAGGCCAATCGACAGACAAAACTTAGTTTTTACAAAACAAAACAGACCAAGCTTGTGGTCGAGGTCTATATCTTAAACAAGTTAAGGATTTCTTTGGAGACAATTAAGTAAAGAAGAAATATAAAGAAACAAAAGAACTAAATTTGTATTAATCAAATGGAATTGTCACTTGCCACAATTTAAACAAGAACAAAAACTTTAGAAATATATTGGACGACAGAGAAATGGTAACAAGTTATCACTGATCCATTCGTAAAATGCTAACTAACTACCAAATAGAAACTACTCCTACAAAGTTGAATTGTGTTTGGTTGATGATCCTATGCTTTGTTTCTTCCTTGCCTATTAACAGACACCGATGGTCTCTTTGATAAAGAAAACTGCTAGGCAGTTCTCCCCACGTTGAACACCCATGATCTAAATGTGGGCTAGGTTATGCCATGAACACCCATCATGCCACGTTGCCATCATGCCATGAACACCCCCGTCGCCTAGTTACATGCTTTGCACAAAAACAGTAACAAAAACATTAATATTAATACTAATACTAATAATAATAATAATAATAAATGTGGTTGAGATTATTTTCAAAGATGGTTTATGGTCTGAATCAATAGACCATCTGAATCAATAGACCACAATTGATAGGCCATAATCAACTAAAATAAATTTGGCCATAATCAACAAATCACAATAGTCAGAATTAAAATATGGTGTCAACACCGTCCAAACAATCAAAGTAACAAAGCGTCAGTATATACTCGACAGGTTACCTTACATTGCTGAGCAGTATGCTGTACAGTGAATATTGTCCTAAGATGTGATCAACTGAACAGCTTAGCAAGAATTTCCGGGCTGAGCTTCTGGAGTGATGAAAACTGACCTGTTTGTTTTGCCAAAACCCCAATTACCCGATCCATGTATAGAACATATAGTCCATTCCTGCTTTCCAAGAGTTCCAATGCTTTCCTTCCATGAAGAACTGATGCTACCCACTCTTCAAACAGCCCTGCAGGGTCACCATTAAAAATCATTTTTCCCAATCGTTTACTCCCGGTTTGGTTCCCACTTATTTAGTTTAAAATTTGAAATCACATTATTATTTTTCAGGCTCTCGGCTTATTTACTATTTTTCGTCTTCAAAATCTCAAAATAAGCTCAAATGACTAATTCTTTAAAAGTTAGTTTTAGATGTTTTTTTAAGTTCTTTTTTTTTTTTTTTTTTTAGTGTTGCCAAACGGAGAAAAATTCTTCAGAGATTTTGAACATCAATAAAGGAAAATGCTTCACCACTTGCAGAATGTCGAGTATGTGTCCACTTTTTTTCAGTTGGAAAGTTGGGGCCTGTTTGGATTTTTTTTTTTTGGATAGCACCATAAGCATATATATATGTTTATCAAGTAGGAAAGCTGTTTACACATCTAGCCAGATCATGTGCTATCTTAATTACAGTACGTTTAACCTTATACACAGCAAGAAAGTTAAAACATTTACTAATTAGCCGAATATCAGGTACAACAGTTTGCGCATTCCAAGTGGACTCGGATTGATCTTTTAAGGCGTCAACCAATTCCTGAGAATCTGTGCATATAGTGAATCAGTGATATTGAGCATGCCTTGATCTCTAGCCAAATTCATGGATGTGGATTTTAAATCAATGAATTTGACCTTGGATATTTAGTGACTATAACTCAAATTTAGATATGATAATTTACATATGAACTTCAAGATTGAGTTAAATAGCTTTATCATGATGGATTTGAAATAACTATAAGAAAGTAGTTATTTGAAATTAAGCAAGAGATTCTCTTTCTAGCTAAAAGGATTCTACTAAAATATATATATATATATATTCTATCGCAACTTATCTTCTTCCATTGTTTTTCTATCTATTTAACCTCAAATCCCTTGATTTGAAATCCACATTTATCCAAACAAATCCTAACACTGTAGTAACTTAGGAGAGAAAAGAAAACAAGTGATTATGTAAGTTATGAGAGAAGAAAAGCAATGATAATGATTTCTTTCCTATCTTGTATGGTTAAGCTATAGTTAAGCTATATAATTAAAAAAAAATGATATAATGTTATTTTAGCAAATTAACCTTTTATATGTGTTAGTCTTTTTCTTTGTTCTATATCTAAAAGGGTAGTTTTGGTATTATAACAAAATAGTATTTAGTTGGTTTCATTTCTCTCCCAATCTCTCCACTTTTGGAGAGATTCAAAATAGGAGTTATGCGATAAATATATTTCTCTTCATTTCTCTCCCATTTTGTAATCGAAGCAAGTTATTGAAATTCATTTCTCACCATTTCTTTTCTTCTCGGATTTAAATTCATCATACATGAAATTAATTATAATGAAGCAATTACGGGAAAAATATTAAGTAAATTTAATATGATCAAATGTATGCTTACTGATGTCAAAAACTTCACTGCTTGACCAAGACAGTAAGTAGTCCGATACAAGAAACTCAATCAGCTGGATCCTGTCATCGACATAACAAATGTGACAAAGCTATCCTGAAAGCATCAACTGATAAGTTAATTCACATAAAATATTTTACATGATTTCAAATTCAAACATCAAAGTGTGTATAAAGAATTACAGATTGTTCGTCTGGTACCCAAAAAACTTGTATTGGTCATTGTAATTACATACTAAGCAAGGCCAAACTATCCTGGTAACATCTAATGATTGATATTTACTAAATTAATTGAAAGTGGAATAAATAATTTTAGCAGTAACGATAATTAGCCTTTGAGAGGTGAGTGATTGACAGAAGGAAAGGAGGGGGAAAAGAAAAAAAAAAAAAAAAAAAAAAAAGGTGCTTAGGGGTGAAAAGGGTTGAAACAAGGTTATATATATCCTGAAAGCATCATACCCTAAATTCAGTGTAATTCAGGGCTCTGGCCCAATGAAAGAAGCCAATAACCCTAAGATTGTGTTTGGATTTATAGATTTGAAATGAAAGGATTTGGGCACTAATCATTAAGAAGAATAGCTCAAATTTAGATATAGTTCAGATATGGATTTCAAGATTGGCTTTGAGTGCTTTACATTGAATGGAATATGATGGATTTGAAATAGCAATGTAAAGAAACCATTGTTGTCAAATCTCAAATCGAATCGTGAATTGTTTTGCTAAAATAATTAATCGTGAATCGTATCGAACCGTGAATCGTAAGATTCATTCTATTTAATAATTTTTTTTATTTTTTATTTTTTGATAACTCAAAATGTCCGGACCAGCTTGCGCGCACCTCGACTAATCCCTGGAGGACCAATCCCACCGTCCACTAGCGGGGGACCCATTTAAAGTCAGAGCAAAACTCTGTATGGACTGGCCCAACACAATGATTGATAGCACCTAAAAGGTTTTGAACTTGAGACCTAGAGTTATACAATTCTATATATTTATATACATATAAAAATACATACAATATTTCAAATAATGTAAATTATCAATAACTAAATTATATATATGTATATACATATAAAACACGTATATCTATTCTATTATATAAAGGGAAGGCTTGTGATGGTGTTGACACTTTTGTGTCACATATTTTGGATTTTTCCAAAATACTCTTGTAGTTAATATTTATGTAAAAAAGAAGAGGACAAAACTTGAAATCAAGATCACTAGTTTGGCAAAGCAAGCCCTTATCACTTAAGCAACAAATACTATATTTGCATTTGTCTTTATCATTATTCTTATACCGTTACATTTTTTTTGAATTGCGTGTGCAGTCTGCTAGTCAATATAACTAACTAATTTGTTCTATATATCTTCATAGTTTAGCAAAAAACGACGTCGTTTCATGTATTATGTAAACAAAAATAAAAATAGTACTAAATTGCAGTGAATTGTGCAAATCGTAATGAATCGTAGAGAATCATGAATTAAATCGTACCATTCACTCAATTTTCGATTCAATAGCACGATTCGAATCATTTTTGTTGAAACTCGTATCGAATCATATGAATCGAATAGTGAATCGTACGATTCTAACAACCATGAAAGTAACTATTTGAAAGCCCTCTTGTTAAAGGTTTAGCCATACAAAAAGTTCATAATTATATAATTCTATTCTTACTCTACTCTATCTTTCCCTTTAGTTTCTCAGTCTACCTATAATAGCCAAGTCTTAATAGCAGGAAACTCCTACTTGGGTGGCGTTTTACTCATATGTATTTGATGCAGGATAGCATTGTAAGAACTGTTCTGAAAGAAGGAAATGAAGAAGATAAATCTAGGAATCACTGCTAGAATTTCTTAGGCATCACACCTAGGGTTTGATTGCATCACACAATCCATGAAGAAGCTTTAAAAGCTCTAAAATTCTCTAAAATATCAAGTCTATTAAATTAATAGCATTACATGGCTTTATATAGAACTAAGAGATTTCCTAAACCAACTAGAATCAAAAAAACCTAATATTTTAGACTCCAAAACTAATTTAAGACTACGAAACACAAATAAAACCTAATTGAATAAGTTGACTCACAAGACGACCTGTATAACCCATGTCTATAAATTATGAAATTTACCAAAATACCTTAAACTAAAATAATAATAATAATAATAATAATAATAATAACAATAATAACAATAATAGAACATGACTCATAAGCGTAAAACATAACTATCCATGGTCCCAAATGACTTGCTCATCATCCAATGCATGCCAAATCAAAGCTTAGGCCTTAAAAACATCTCTTCCGCGTCTCTTGTACACCTTAAGAGGCTGTTGCCACTTGCCTCCATCAGTATTTCTACACTCCCAAGTAAGAAACTCACTCCTGTCGAGAAAGAAAGTCGCTCCCAACTGAAATAAAAACTCTTAAACATACAAATCTCAAGAAACAAAAGAAATACAACTTAAACTTATTTATAGTACTTTCTATTTACATAATATTTATTTATACAATAAAAAGACAATTTGTAGTTGACATGAATCTCAAATATTTATACATATTTTAACACATTTTACAATTAAATAGAAAAAATAATTGCTAGAATATATTTATATATTTAATATACAAACACGCTCCCATAGGTGCTCCCAATCCTAGAAACTTCTATATGCCCTCGCTTCCCCACTCCCGCTCTTGTCCCCATCCCTGCTTCGTGCAACTAAGAGCCAAGTCTCCTATATTTTTATAAGTTTAACCTCAAATCTCTTCATCTGAAATCCATCTATCCAAATTGTTAGACTTATTTATTTTGATGATTTATTTAATTATGCTTTAATTTATTTAAAACAGAAAAATAGAATCTAAAATTTATTTTGATGATTTATTTAATTATATTTTAATTTATTTGAAAAAGAAAAATAAAATCAAAATTTATTTTGTCCCATTATTTCTCACCTAAATCTTTATCCTAAATGTTGTTAAAATATATTTAATATTTGATTAAATCAGGAGTTCAAACAACTTAAAACAAAGGTTCAAACAGCCCATCACAACAGTAGACCAAAAGGTTCAAAAGGTTCAAGTAGAAGGTATTCAAATTAATAATGATGGAGTACAACAACAATAAACGGTTATAAATTCAAATGAATACAACGGCTATAAGTTTCATTATATATACCAAAGCCTCTAATGTAAACAAGTGACAAGAAAAACCAGAAAATATTATTTGATCTATAATCACTCACATCTATTCTCTGAAAAATTCTCTGAGAAGTGTTCTTCAATTTTTGTTTACATCCTCTCTCAGAAATTATACACTGAACCTTATAGCATTAAACTCATCTTTCTTGTGTGAGATTTACAGAAAAATCAAAGTTTCATTTTATATATCTATCTTTGAGAGATATTTATTGTAAGCTTTCTTTGAAAGCAAAAATACCATTTCATCTTGTAAAAGTGTTGCAAACACTGTGTTCTTAAAATCTTGAGAGTGATTGTGAATCACCTAAGATTTGCAAGGATTTGGGCTTGTGAAGTCTATATAAAATCCTTGGAGGATTGCTCCATTTGTAAAGAGATTGCTAGCACCCCTATGAAGCTAGAAGATAGTAGAAAATCTCAAGTGAAGCTTGAGAAGTGGATGTAGGCTTGGTTGAAGCCGAACTACTATAAATCTGTTTGTCTCTTCTTCCCTAATCTCTTTACTTTCCTACTATTGCTATAGCTATCTAATATTCATGTGTTAATCATTTGATTTACCATGTATGTTAGTTATACTTCATTGTTATTTTACTTGATCATTTACTGCTAAATTCATCATTGTGCTTGTTAATAATTTGTTGTACTAGTAGCTAATTTTATTGGGGTATTATTAATTTTAATTTGTAGAAACCTAATTTACCTCCCCCCCCTCTCTCAGGTTGCTTTTTGGGTAACACAAATGAAACCTTAGACAGTACAAATTACAAAAGAAATAAGAATGAACATGTAATGAGCTTCCAATTTATCAATAGGCATGTTGATTTATAATCTATGAACATAATCAAGTGAAAGATGCGTCATCAATTGAAACTTATTTTACGTAAAACGTGGAACGTTTCAACATGTAGAATGGGAACGGGAACGTGAACATGATACACCACATGCTCTAAAATGTGGTACGATAGGAGTAGCCTTGTATATATTACACTTAAAAATATAGGGTGCTTCTAGAGTAATTTTCTTTTAACTATTAGGCATCCAATAATATATATATATATTTCATTTTTGATGTTTTTGTCTTGTCAGTCATCTTAGATTTTAGTTCATTATATTTGATTTTTTTTTCCTCCTAAGGTAACATTTAAGGAAATATACTAGAAAAAACTTTAGGATCGCTTTGAATCACTAAATTTACTATTTTGGAACGGAAGTGTACCATGTTTTGAAACGTGCATACCAATACGTAATTGGCTAGGGTATTAGCATTTTCTAGTAACATAAATTGGAACCAATAAAAGCAAATTAAACAGTCTTGTTCAAGAATCAAGTGATGCATCTATGAACACAATCAAGAGGTAGATAAGCAACATATACAATCATTTATGATTTGACACTTACATCATGTACATACAATCATGCATGCTAGGAAAAGAATCATCAAATGGATCCATGAAAAGCAAACTTTCTGCCAGCACAGAAATTCTTTCAGAAACAGAAAGTATCATGCGCTGTCCGATATAGGGCTCACTTCCAAGCTTACGAATCAAGTGCTGAACATAGAACTGGGCACCAGTGTCACAGTGATGTAATTCTGAAACAGAATATTGAAAAGCGTAATCCAACGATTGTTAACTAAAAGAAGTTGAAGAGTAAAATTAAATAGCAGTATGATTGAGCAACTGAGGGTAAAATATGGCAACTTGTACTATTGTTCATTTTTCTTAGAGGGTCACAGTCATTCCAATGGAATGATTAATAATGAGCTTTGAATTGCAACCTAGCATTCATGTAGCTGACCCCACTTAAGCCGGACACAAGGCTTAGTTTGATTTGGTTTGGTTTACTAAGTATTGGGAATGTGTTGATTTAAAAATACTTTCCTCCACAATCTTGTCAGAGCTTATTTAAAGCAAAGATGTTTTGCATTTGGATGTGTTTTAATTTTTAATGTATTCTCTGTTTTAATTTTGTCCTATTATTTTCTTTTATAATGGGATTAGAGTGGTCTATGAAATTTTGAAAGACGGGAAACTTTTTAAGTTTTGTGATGCATTGACAGTTTAGTAATTACATAGAAGTGCTAGACATTTCTGTGGTGACTTAGAACCTTGTAAGAGA
The DNA here is from genome assembly GCA_036172215.1 of Camellia granthamiana. Lineage (NCBI taxonomy): Eukaryota > Viridiplantae > Streptophyta > Magnoliopsida > Ericales > Theaceae > Camellia > Camellia granthamiana. The sequence continues at coordinate 124,035,186 of CM069906.1, read as the reverse complement.
TTCAGGAAACTAGTGTTCAATTGCACACTGTAACTATGTGCTCTACTAAAAATTGAATAAGCTTCTTGTATTTCCAAAATTCCTTACCCTTCCTTTGGTTGTATAAACCCTTTAACCTATTGGCAACATCTTTCATTCACCTACATCTCTTTTCTACCTCTTTTTATTCTTCTCTATAATTGTGGTTCAAACAAAACAAAGCAAAAAAAATTCTCTTGCTTTTCCTTTTTCTTTCTTTTTAATTTTTGTAGAGTCAAGGTTCAAGAGAAGGCAAGAGCTGGCAGATCTCAGGTGCTTTCAAACTTCAAAGTCTTGATGTACGAAAGTTTTGATATTTTCTACAATAATTGTAGTTTGAATTACTCATTAGCACTCTCACAAGAACAACAATTGTTCAGTCCATCGGGCAGATAAGCAAAAAGCCTACCCTTTCAACTTTCATCCAATTAATTAAATCATAATCAAAATTAAGAAACTAATAGAGTGCTTGGAAACCAAAAAAGAAACTTTTTAGTTCTTTTTTTTTTTTGGACCTAAATTTGTTTTCTGAGATTGGGAGTATCTAGCTTTTTGGGAAAATATATATATATATATATTGCTTATTATCACCTCTACAGTGACAACAAATTAACATCCTTACATGGCTTATCAAAATATTTAAATTTTCTGAAGAAAGCTGTGCCAAACAGGATCTTCTGAACTAGGTTTGTCCTGTAATATGAGTACTACTGTTTAATTGAGTCAGCAAAGAATTTTGTAAGCGGTCTTTAATCCACTGAGATGCATATCAGTGAGGTGTAGATGATGGAAAATTTGAAGGAAAATTGAGAAATTCAGAAGAGTTCGTGCCCTTCAGTGAGAAGGAATTTGATAATCTCTCTCTTAGTAGCAGGAATCGTCTCAGATGGCGACGACTCCGAGGAAAAATCGCGATTTTGCGCTTCTGAGAAAGAATCGCAGCAGAATCGCGAATCTGAGGAGAGGGAAACGCGATCTGATGGGAGAAGGGAGCACTATTGAGAGGGAAAGGAGAGTACCTGGTCGCTGACTTCGATCTCGCCGTTTGACTTCCCCGTCGCAGCCCTAGTCTTCGTCCCTCTCGTCTCAGCCCTAGGTTTCGTCCCTCTCGTCTCAGCCCTAGGTCTTCGTCTCTTTCTCTCTCTCGCTTCTCTCACCCTCGATCTCCTCTTCGTCACTGCCTCTCTTTCTTCGTCTCTGCTGCGTCTCTCGTTTCTCCCTCTCTCGATCTATCTTCTTCGCGATCTATCATCTTCTCTCTCTCTCTGTTTTCATTGATATAATATAAATATAATATAATTTATCCTATAATCTATATATTATATATAATATAATATATTTATCATAAAATATATATATATAATTTATAAATTATAAATTATAATATAATTTATTATAAACAATATAATTTTTATTTGTAAAATAAAAAATTATTTATTTTATCATATATAATATAATTTTTATTTATTATTTATTTTTTTAACAATTATTTCTTAACTTTTTAACATATAATAAATCATCTAATTGTTTAAAAAAAATTTATTTAAATCATATATAATAAAAAAATCTTTAAAAAATTATAAAATAAAACATCTAATTTTTATTTATTATTTATTTTAACATAATTTATTATTCATTATAATAAATAAAATATAATTAATAAAAATAATACATAGGCGCTCCTAATTTACGACTCCTCTAAGTGGCCACGTTCCCCCGCTCCCGCTCCCGCTCCCGCTCCCGCTCCCGCTCCCGCCCCCGCCCCCGCTCCCGCTTCGTGCAACTAAGATCTCTCTGCACTATCATGATAATATTTTATGGAGTCCTCATGAAGATTTGGCATGCATGTCTCTTTCCAAGCATATTACTCCATAATTAAATCAAGTATCAGGATGAGAGTATGAAAGTTCAAGTATTGGATTTTAAGAATATGGTGTATTACAGAAAAATGCACGATAATTCTTGCTAATGTGTCATCTTACAAGCAAATAGACATAATCACAATAAAAAGTAGCACCACCACAAATTCTTGCAACCATGAAGTTTGTTTACCACAAGTTAAAGAAAAGGCACAAAGTAGACTGGCAAACTAACGCCAAGGTCTCATACTAGAACCACGGAGTTTTAAAAAAAATAATGATAATAATTTGGATAATAAACGCATCTAAATGCTTACCATCTCCTTGTGATGTAGTGCACATTATTCTCACCAGACGCACAATTAAGCTGCTGATTATTCCTTCAAGAAGTTCTGTGTTCTTTCCCTTTGGCAATATATTCTTTAAAGCAGCTTCAAAAAGGGAAAGGGAAAAAAAAAAGAATAAAGTTTTATACTGGGCTCAAAAAAGAGGGGAAAAGAAGATACATCTTGAATAAGAAGACAAGTACTAGAGCTACAAATGGATCCTGTTGCAGCACTATTTATGTACAGAAGAAGCTTACAAATCATTCAGAACAGTTTAGTGGCATATTATTTAAATTTAACCTCAAAATGCAACTAGAACTACAAAAAGGGTGCGAATGTATATAACCATATCCAACCTCAGCATAGCGCTTCCATACCTTAAAACACGGGTCGATTTGGAGGCTCTTAATGAAATTAAAAACTACAATAACATTCCAAAAATGCTTCTGAATTATCAGATCAGACCTTATTCTTTTCGGGCTTTAAGAATGATCGATCTCTTTTATAAACAACTTATCTTACTCTAAATTATCTATCACTGGACATTATAATAGAATGTAACTGATAAATCCCAAAATAATTTTTTTCTGATTGGTTTTTAAATTATTGTTACATACTTGGTTAGCAGTCATTTTTTCCCAAGCAAGCTTATGACTGGAGCATCTCGGTGTTGTAAGTACATATAGGACGTAAAGCAGCCTATGGTGTGATATATCTATATAAAAGTATCTATAATTATATTATTACACTGGTGGATTGCAGAGTAATATCACGGATAGCATTAGACAAAGAAGCAGATTGCAAAACACGTGTAAATATAGGTCAGATAAAGTTATGCCACAATAAAGAAGGTACTTCACAATACCTAAAATGAAGTCCACAGCTTGGTGTGACCACTTTGCAAAATTCATCTCCTCAACCTGCAATACAAAATTTAAGAATTGCTGAAGAATGTAAAAACAGATAGCACATTCACATAAAGGGGTGAGAAGATCACATAAAGCAGATAAAGTCAGGGAATAACACACTTTGTCAGGACAAACAGATTCACAGAGCTCCACAAGAAAATCAACTGAGGCCCTAAGCTGCTCAGTTTCATCTTCACTGTTACAGCCTGCCAATTATATCAAATAACAAATTAGAAACAGGATTTTTTTTTTTTTTTTTTTTTTGGGGGGGGGGGGGGGGGGGGGGGGGAAGGGGGAGGAGGGGGATTTAAAAAATAAAAAAACTCTGAGTTTGACCTTACAACAAAATAAACCCTGATTTTTTTTTTTTATTTTGTCAATTTAAATCCAAATCTTTTAAATTGTTTTCAATCTCAGCCTATTTCTGTTAAATAAAACCAAAGAAAAAAATAGTATTTTAGTCATCAAACTCAATGCACATGTTCACAAAATGATTAAAATACTCTTTTTTCGTAAGCTCTACTTTAACAAAAATAGACTGATGGTTTAGGTTGAAAATAAATAAAAAATTTAGGATTAAAATTCATAAAATAAAAAATTTGGGGTTTATTTTGTTTCAAGGGTTAAATCTTGGAGTTTTTTTTTTTTTTTTTTAAAAAAAGGGACTCATGCCTACAGTTTTGAGTTGAACCAAAAGTTGAAATTATATGAATAAGACCAGGACAAGAAATTGAAAAGTTTTACATGTATGAAAACAAGATAAATATCCATCTGCCATTCAAATTTATCAAATTCAAACTTAAATTAAAAGTGAGTGGTAGTATAATAATACCAGAAAAACAATGTCGCTGTGTTGAACTATCTCTTCTCCTTCTTCTTTCATTCAACCTCACTGCAAATTCAAAAGCATTAGTCTGGCACATACAAACATCACACGGAATAAGAACAGTGAAGTGTACAGTGATAATCATAATAATGAAACCGAATGTAATGTATGACCTTGTCTGAGAAATCTCCGACGCAGAACGTCATTAAATCTCCGATCAGAGCCATCTAAAAACCGATTAGGGTTCAATTCCCCCAATTTATCGAAGAAATAGCATACACAAGACGCACTTTGCGGAAACAAGTCGCATTGTGAATTGTCTGGAACCAAAAACAGCAAAAACATGTAATGTAATCATTCAATCTCCACCAAACCAAAGACACATACATAGATATATATATTTGTAGAGAGAGAAGAAACCTTCAGCTTGCTTGAGGTCTTCTTTGAGCCTGAGAAGCTCTTGTTTTCGATCCTTTGCCTGAAAGGTCCAACAACGTGGACGAAATTATGCTTTTGGATCTGATCGTTCTTTCAGAGAGAGAGAAAGTTTTGGAAGAGAGAGAAATGGACCTTTCGCTTCCATTTTTGAGACGTGGATTGAGAAGATGGAGAAGCAGATGGATGATGAAGATGAGGAGGAGGACGAGGCTTTTGGAGGAGCTTTGATCGGAGAAGAGCCATTGTTATTGCGAGCTTCAGAGATGTATTCGAATCAGTCTTCGCTTGCTCTTCCGACGACGCCATCTCCTCCGTCCTTCTGTTCTGTGTGTGGAAGTACGCGAGACGAGATGAAATTTATCTTACATTCAAATTTATTTATTTATCGTAAATTACACTGACCTTCCTAAGAGCATCTCCAACCCAATCCTCTCACCAAGAGGATGAAAATAAACTTTTTTATTCAAAAAGTGAATATAGAGTATATCACTATTTATTCCAACTCCAACCATAAACCTTCATTTTCTTCACTATTCATTCCAACTTCAACTTCATTTTCTTTTTTAACAAATATTTAATTTTAAAATTTTTGTAAAATATATTTAATATTATACTCATTTTAAAGGTATGATTTCATATTTTTTATTGATGTCAATTTTATAAAAATTAAATTTACACATTAAAAGTTATTGCAAATATAATAAGAAATATGGAGTGAATAGTGTTTTGGAGGTTCCTTCATTTTTTTCCTCCTCCCTTCAAATTTGAAGGATCAATCCATCCTCCTTCATTTGGGAGGAAGAAATGAAGGATGGGTTGGAGTTGTTTTTTGGAGAGGATCCTCCATATTTGAAGATATGGAGGATGGGTTGGAGATGCTCTAAGGTTTTTGACAAATATATGGACCTCCCCTGTAGTTTTAATAATTACATTAACTTCTCTTATTTTACCTGACATTTTCCAAATTCTCCATTCCTGGAGAATTGGAATAAACGGTGTTACTTTTTCTACAGTAAATGACCTTATTGCCCTTCCTTTTAAAATATTAAAAAATATTTTTGGATTGGAGGACAAGTTTGGAAGAAACAAACCATGTTTGGAACAATATTTTTGGATTTATTTTTTTTAAATATTAAAAAATGTTTTTAAAAAAATTATTTTAAATATATAATTTTTATTTAAATATTTTTCAATATTTTATTTTATTTTGTAAACATTTTACTTTTTTTAATATTAATATTTAAACTCAAAACACAACTTCACACTCAAATCGTAACTAAACACATAACTCAAAACTCAATTCAAAAATTATTTTCAAACCTCATAACCAAATATATAACTCGAAACTCCACATTATTTTCAAAACTCTACACTCAAATCATAACCAAACACATAACAAAAAAATTAAAATATTTAAAAATATATTTATAAAATAAAATAAAATATTTAAAATAAATATTATATATTTAAAATAAATAAATAAATTTTTTAATATTTAAAAATTTTGGCTCCGTTTGGTAAGCCTCTCAAATTATAATCTCACCCATTGATTTGAGTATGTTGTTTGTTTTGAGTTTTCAAATCATAATTCTACACCCATTTCTCAAAACTCAATTCAAAACATAATCATTATTTTTCAAAACTCATAACCAAACACATAATTCAAAACTCTTTTCAAAATTCAATATAAATCAATTTTTTAATTTTTTAAATATTTTAATATTTTAATTTTGTTAAGATTTTAAATATTTAAATATGTTACGATTTTTTAAATTTTTTAAATTTTTGAATATTTTTAAATATTTTAATTTCAAAATATTACGATTTTAATTTTTAAAATTTTAAAATATTTTATAAAAATAAATTCAAACTCTATTTTATAAAAAAAAAATTTAATTTTTTAATTTTTTTTGTTATGTATTTGGTTACGATTTGAGTATAGAGTTGTGAAAGTAGTATGGAGTTTCGAGTTATGTGTTTGGTTATGAGTTTTAAAAATAATTTTTTAATTGAGTTTGGTTTTATGTGTTTGGTTACGATTTGAGTGTAGAGTTGTTTTTAAATTTAAAATATTAACATTTTAAATTATTTAAATATTTATTTTAATTTTTTACTTATTAAATTTTTTAGATTATTTAAATTATTTAAATATTTATGATTTAAATTTTTTGAATATTTATTTTTAAAAAAATTTATTTCCTTTGTAGTATTTTCAATTAAAAAAATTGATTAATGTTATTTTCTGTCAATAATAAATATTTTTAATTGAATTTTAAAAAGGGTTTGGTTATGAGTGTTGATCAGAATTTTCAACAGTGTGAAAGTAGTGTGTTTTGTTATGAGTTTCCAAAACTCATAACCAAACAAATTTTTTTACTTCACATGTCAAATCAAACTTTTAAAACTCAATTCCACACTCAATTCAAAACTCAATTTAACACTCTATTCAAAAACCATAACCAAACAAATTTTCTACACTCAAATCATAATTCCACAACTCACAAACTCAAAATACAACTCATACTCTCAAATCATATTTACAAAACTCTACCAAACGCAACCATAGTTAACATATTTGTATTTTTTTTAAGTTTGTGTTTAGTTATGAGTTTTGAAAATAATTTTTGAATTGAGTTTTGAGTTGTATATTTGATTAAGACTCTAGTTTTGAAAAGATTTTTGAAATTTCTTAATTTGAGTTTTGATTCTAAAAGAGAACCAAACATGTTTCTAAAAAAAATCTTTTTTTGAAACATGTTTTTACTCAAAACTCAATTCAAAAATTATTTTCAAAACTCATAACCAAACACAAATTTAAAACTCAATTCAAAACTCTTTTCAAAACTCAAAACTAAACTTTTTCCAAAACTTTATTTTAAAAGAAGAAATTTAAGAAAAAAATTTATTTTATTTTTTAAAATTATTTTTAAATCATGATTTGAGTGTGGAGTCGTATTTTGAGTTATGAGTTTTGAAAAGAAAAAATTTATTTGGTTATAAGTTTTGAAATTTTTCGAATTTATTTTTTTAGGGTAAATATTTTATATTTTAAATATTTATTTATTTATTTTAATGTGCATTATATTTCATACATTTATGTGTTGTATTTTTTTAATATTTTAAATATTAAAAAAATTAAATTAAATTTTTTATTTTAAATGTATAATTTTTATTATAAATATTTTAATTTTTTGGTTATGTGTTTGGTTACGATTTGAGTGTAGAGTTTTGAAAGTAGTGTGCAGTGTCGAGTTATGTGTTTGGATATGAGTTTTAAAAATAATTTTTTAATTAAGTTTTGAGTTATTTGTTTGGTTTCGATATGAGTGTGGAATTGTGTTTTGAGTTTAAAATATTAAAATTATACAAAATAAAAAATATTTAAAATAAAAAAATTAAAATATTTAAATAAAAATTATATATTTAAAATAAAAAAATAAAATTTTCTTAAACATTTTTTAATAATTTAAAAAATAAATCTAAAAATATTGTTTCAAATGCTATTTGTTTCTTCCAAACTTATCCTCCAATCCAAAAATATTTTTTAATATTTTAAAAGGAAAGACAATAAGGTTATTTATTATAGAAAAGGTAACAACATCTGTTCTAATTTGACAGAAATGGGAAATCTGGAGAATGTCAAGTAAAATAGGGAAAGTTACTGTAATTATTAAAACTTCAAGAGAGGTCGCTATATTTATCAAAAACCTCAGAGAAGGTCAGTGTAATTTACCCTTTATTTATTTATTTTTATCAAAAATGATTGACACACATAAAAATCATTCTTAATGATGTAGGTGATAAGTATTAAATTCAGCCCTAGTTTAAAAAAAATGTTATTTTAATAATTTTTTGATTTTTTTATGAAAAGATATACAAAAAAAAAAAAAAAAGATAAAATAATATGATAATTTATAGTGATTTTTTAACTTTTCAATTAAAATTGAAGGTCACCAACGAGGCTTATTATGACATTATTATTTTAAAATTATGATCCAATCTATTATATAAATTATTAATATTTAAAACTTTTAAAATTATGTCAATTGATATATCAACTAGTACATATAGTAATTTTCATTAAATTTTGATTTGTTAAATATTTTACCATGTAGTGTTTAATTTTAATGTTACTTCATTAAAGTCAATTAAAGATGATAAATTAGAAGAATGTAACATTGATATTTTTTTATTATTACGTATTTTGTGCGCTATTGGGCTATTGTGACCCTAATATGAGCTCATCTCGATATGATTCAAACCGTTCAATAGGTAAAATTCACTAAGTACATTATTTTTTAAAAAAAATTATGTTAATTAAGTACTGATAGATATTTTATTATATTATATTTGTGTCAATAGTAAGTATAATTTTTAAAATAAACTATAATAAAAATATGATTTAATTAAGTAATTATTAATATAAATTACCGTGATTATTTAAAAAATAACATACTCAACAAATTTAATACGATTAATAATTTAGATTATAGAGATGGGTCAAGATTGAAATGGGCCGGCACTACTCTCTAGTCCAACGGCGGAGTGGAGGGGAGGCAATTTTTTTTTGTTTTTCTAACTAGAAGTTATCAAAAATGTTATAATTTCAACAGCTCTATTAAATATTTTTTCAAATATTCGACATAAGTGTAGGACTTTTATAGAACTTATGTTGTGGGAGTCTCACACACTATAAAAGACATTTAGGGGTTGTTTGGGGTGTTTTAAATAAGTGTACTTTTTATCTTTTTAGACTAAAAAATTAAGGTTGAAAATATGGATGTTTGAGTTAACTTTTTGACTTTTTATGGAAAAATGTATAATGAAAAATTGTAAAAATTGATTTGTAGGAAAAAATTCGAATTGGGAGTTGTGCAGCCGTAATTGTTGACTTTTGGTGAATAGTGTTAACTTTTTAACTTTTTGAATAACTTTTTGTCTTTTTATCTTTTTTGAAAAATTCCAAATTTGCCCTTAATAAAATTTTTAATAAATATTTAGTAGAAGTTTATTAAAATTTTTTAGAGGTCTAGCATTAATTAAAAGCTATGATTCATCAAGATCAATGGCTGTGATCTAATTGGCCCGGCCCATTGTATTATCTTCAGTTGACGAATCGGGATGATGACAGAGAACGGAAGAGTGCGTGAGTGAGTGAGAAAGAGAGAGCGAGGAGAGAGAAATGCAGTAGTAGTGTGTGGGAAGAATGGATAAGGTCTGAATTTAGTGTTAACCCTCTCACAAGAAGTTCGTAGAAACGCCATGGCTGGGTTCACCAGCACCTTCCCTTTCAAACCACTCCTCTCCTCCTCCACACCCAAACCCTCTCTACTTTCTCTCTCCCCATTCGATTCCAAGCTCTTTGGTCTCCGCATATCTAACCCTGACTTCTTCAATTCCACTTCCCATTTCTCCGCCCTCCGCTGCTCCATCTCCGCCCGCTACGGCGGCGGCGGAGGAGGCTCCTCTCGGTCGGGTTCCGGTGATTATAGGCGGTCGAAGCAAAGCAACTCCGACGATGATCAAGCTCTCGATATGTCCACCGTAAGGTAGTGTGAGATTCAATTTATTAATTCAAATACTTGAGGGTTAATTGCATTTTTATCGCCTAAATTATTCCTATGTTTTTAATTTTGGTTCATGTGATTCCACTGGAGAGATTATACAAATTCAATAATTGTTGAAGCCTAATTTAATGAAAAAAACGTTATTTTAGAATTTAAACAATTTAAATCATACCCCCCAAAAAAAATTTTTTGTATGATTTAAATTGGTCAAATTTTAAAATATTTTATTTTATTTTATCTGTTAAGTTAGCCTAAACGTTTATTGATTTGGATAATGGTCTCTAATTAGATTACATGAACAAAAATTAAACTTTTTTAAGGACTATATAGGCGAAATTAATATAGGAATGAAATAGAAAAAATGAGAATATTTTAATGGATAAAAGTGAAATTAACACAATATTTAAATGAATTTATTAAGAGCTTGAAATTGCAATTGAGGGGTTTGTCAATGTGGTGATTTGAAATAGGTCAGATACCGTGAGACTAATTGATGCACGGCAGAATATGGTTAGTAGTAATCTTATTTTATTCTATATATTTTTTAAAAATTTTAAAAATAATTATTTTGGCTTTGTGACCGATTTCTAATTGGTCCTTTTATGTTTGTGAGGGGTTTTTGTTGCAATTGTAGGTGGGAGTGGTGTCTAAAAATGAGGCTGTTCAAATGGCTCTAGATGCTGAACTTGACCTGGTTTGTCCTTTTCTCTCTGGTGAAAAGAAAGTTTGACCCTTTTATAAGATTTATACTATAACTTGATATTCTTGATTAATTATTATCTTTTGATGAACCAACTTTGTTCTATTGTGCATATTTGATTATTCTACCTATATTTGTATTGCCTGATAGATTCCCTTGAATCTGCTGTTTATTTTTGAAATTGCTCTTGTAACATTAGTTATTAGTTAGAAAAATAATCATGAACAAGTGCATGTACATCTATTGAATAAGAATTTTTAATGATAAATTATCTATAATGATAATGTATGTTAAATAATTGTAAAATCACTGATGAAAAATGATTAATTTAATATAATGCATCTTTTATATTATCATAAATTAGAAGAGATGTTTGTAGAAATGATTTATAGTCAAATTTCTTATATAGATATACATATAGAAGAAATATAAATAAGATTTTTTCTTATATAGATATACATATATAAGAAATAAATAATAAGATTTTTTTTGGTAGGATCGGGATCGTAGTGCGATGCTACACAATTTTATGACTAGGATCATAGTCACTTTAGGATCCTACTAAATTTAAGATCCTAGTGCGATCCGAATCGTTTAGCCCAACTAGTGTCGTAGAATGATCCTACGATCCAGATCGAGATTCTGATAACCATGTTAAGAACCTGTTTACATCATCTGATAAGATCATTTTCTAAAATACTGAGGTTGTGGAAGAATCTTATGGCTTGGGCTTTTTGGATTCTCTCAATTCAGGGTGGTAGTCTTCTTCTTTTATTTTTTTTTTAAATTTTTTTTTATTAAATATATTGCCAAAAACATTGTTATTCCAATTTCTAGCGTAGGCTTCAAGAAAATTATCAGGAATATCAATCGAGTTTTTTCTAACTTAATTATTATGGTCAGGATGGATAAACCAAGAAGCTTGAAGTCTGAAGGATTTATTGACAAAATAATTAGGAATCATCCTTGAGGTATACACCAAACTGGGTCAGTCATATGAATAAACTTGTGGAATATGAAGTACCATTGCATCAGGGAACAACACTTTGCAAGCCATAATGATCAGCGTGTCAAGACGTTCTGTGGTATTGACAAACCTGTTTCTCCCATTTGTCCATATGAACGTAGGTCCTATAAATCCAAGATCCATCAGATTACACTTATCCACATTTCTGTTGAATTCCATTTGTCGATTGTGGAGGAAAGTGTTTCCGTGGCCTCTTCTTTCTGCTTGATTTTTGAAATCCCGAATCGTGAAGGAGCGCCCTCCACCCCCAAAGTTAAACAACCAAGTTTTCAAAATTTTGTCGAGTAACAATAAAGTGGCTAGAGTAATGGCTAAATTCAAAGAAAGTAAGAGAGACTTCATGTGGAGTCCATAGGATCTAGATTCCACCTAATGTTCTCTTAGGGTCCACATATTGAGAGTAAGTTAAAGCCAAACTAATTAAAGAAAGTAGCCAAACAGAGGAACTCTTGGTTTGCAAAGCATCAGTAATTGTGGCATGTGGTCTTTTATGTTGTGCCCCTTCTAAACTTGTCGTTACCTACTCCTTGACAATTCCATGTTAGGATGCACGTTGATGAAGAATGTTAGCTTCTTGCTATGGGGGTTTCAATACCCTAGTTCATTATTTTTCTCACTTCCATTTGATTCATTATGTCTGTTGTTGTTGCTGCCAAGTGGACACTGTGGTATGGGTTTCTCTCGACAAGTGAGGCTCTATTAAAAACTGTATTTGCTTGATCTTCCAAGCTATACATTAGAAACTTGGACTCTGTTTCTCACTGAGTTGCTTCTTAGGTAGGCTTGGTTTAGCCATATCTCTTTCATCTTCCACTGGTTTGTGAACTTTATATGGTAGATTGGAGATATCCCCCTTTAGATCATCCGATTTGTGGTTAAAAGAACTTGGAGAGTGCGAGGGCTTAAGCTGCTTCTTTCTCCTTGTACATTCTGCGAATGATCAAGGGTTTCACTAGATGGGGATTCAAAAGCATCATGACATGAGTTAGATGGGGAGTCTCTGATCTGGAAGGCCAATATTGGCCCTTCGATCAAGATCTGAATGCCCCACTTCATTATTGATTGTGGCTGGGTATAACTTGACTAATAATAAGTGTCAGTGGTTCCTGTAGAGAGAACAAGTGTTTTTCTAGCTGGAGAGTAATAGCTCCTATTATATTTTATACTTGTCTCATCTGATCTCAGATTTTTAGCATGGGCCTTATCGACAAGGATGTTTATTTAGGCCTTTCTCTCTTTTGCAATTTCTTGGCCCTCCGCAGAATGAAGAGCCCTGAATCGGTTGCATTGATCTTTAAAAGTTGACACATTAGGATTGGGCTTCCGATGCTTCCTAGTAACCAGCTTACATGGGCCAATTTTTTTCTCCTCTTGGGCTTTTGGAGGTCCATTGTTATGTGTTTCCCATTCATTTTGCCCATGTTAGTTACAATGGCCAGAGAACTAGCCATTTCCGGGATCTTCTTTGTCACGTATTCTCCTTTTTTTCTGACACAAAATTGCAGAGATCTCTTTTGTGGCCTACTCAACCACAATAGTCGCAGATTTATGTTATCTACTGGATACCATACTGATATGGTTGGTTGCCCATTCAAATTTTGAAACTAGAGGTTTACAAAGATCCGTCACAACTCAGATCTTAGCATATTTAACCCTAGTTGCTGTAGCAATATTCAAATAAATTTGACCCCTTAGCAGCATTCTTTAAGCACTTTCTGATAATCCTCTCTCATGTCAAATTTGAGAAAGAAACCATGATCTAAATCGATGGCTTAGAAATTACCCTGTAAGCCCTGCAAGTTCTTAACTCCAGAGATGATAACTTATATCTAACAGATCTACCCAATAACATGATGATGAGGCAGTCTTTCCAGGGTTTACGAATTTTTCAATTCAATCTGGCTGTAGGTAGATCTTACGGATTTTTGAGTCAGAGTTGTCCATGCCATCCTCTTTCAAGATATTCGTTAGGCAAATCTTCTCCAATTTGTCCTTATCATCCTCTTCTGTATCAAGATGTTCATTAGGAAAATCTTCTCCAATTTCTTCATCTTCATCTAATTAGCAGTAGGGTTTCTTTGAATGATTTGCCTTTTAGGTTTTCCTCTTTTGTTAGGTTTTCCCCTTTTCTGACATTTGTGGTCGTTAGTTCTTCCTTAACTTCATCTCTGTTAAGATGCTGAGCATTTTTTACTTCCATCCGGTCAGGCTGAGGATCTCCTTCACCGTTTTTTTATTTTCTTAGTGCTCCACCCAAGGTGATACTCTTCTTTGACTCTGGTAATTTTGCTATCAGTAGCCGTTGTCTTAGAGCTCATTTTCCCCGATCAATGGTTTTGTCAAACGTTCAACTATTCTGTATTTTTTATTTATTTATTTTGTGCAGTTGTGGAAAGTGTTTGCCTTTTGAGCTTCTCATGTGGCATTGTGCTTGAGTTTATTTGATAATATTTCTATTGTTACTAATGCAGGTAATATTATCGCCAGATGCAGATCCACCAGTTGTCAGAATAATGGATTACAAGTACGACATGCACTCACAAACATTCTTCTGCTTTTTTTTTTTTTCATGGTGGATACACTTTGATGCTTCGATAAAATCCTGCTCTGAGATCACATTGATATTAATTTCTTGATGGATACATATTACATTCTACTAATATGGGGCTAATCTTCAGAAAATTTCATGGTGCATATTTTATGAAGATTTATGTGATCTTCACATTATTATTGCAATTGACTAATTTACTTTAGGCTACTATTTTGGACAATTGCTTATAGTTAAGGGCATTGAAAAACAAACATTAAATTAAGGCTTGGGGGTGAGACAATGGTTTGAAAATATAGATGGTAAAGTTGATGTTCTATCCCTTACCTATATTTTGTATGTTGCTTATCTGTCTTGTGAATGGTTAGACTTGATGTGTATTGATATCTAATTTTACTTCCCTTGCAGTAAATATAGATATGAACTGCAAAAGAAGAAAAGGGAACAACAGAAGAAAAGTATTGGTGAATGTCTCCTCTGTTTGTAGTTTGCTGTTTTTCTCTTATTTATGCATTAATGATCAGTTATGAGAAAGATACTAATAAAATTATGCACCTGAATGATAGCCAACAGGGTGGATTTGAAGGAGCTCAAGATGGGGTAATTAACTTGGCCTTCGAATCTCGCTTTCACTTATAATCTTCCTATTAAAATTTGCATCTTGTTTTCCATTGCCTTCTTGTCTTCTAATTTCCCAATGACTTCATCTCCTTTGTGATTTGTGGATGTGCCTTTGAATGTTGAAATGCACATAGAACATGGGAAGTGTAGTTTCAATTAAAAAAGTGTCAAATTTACCAAAACAATCTGATATACTACTGATTGGTATTCGAACTTGCCCAATCTGAAACTTGAGATATTAACATCTTGCTACATTTGGGAATGAGCAATTGTTCTTACTGTTTTTTCTTATTTTTGACTGAAATAAATGGTGGAAATTGGATTTTGATGAATGATATCATTCTGTTTTACCAATTAAAGGTGTACATAGGGAAAATGTAGGCCAACTTTGTGATGTGGTCAGCATGGATGTTGAATTGTTGATACGTAGCTGTTAAACCTGATCATCCATTGTACTGACACATCATAAGATCGATCACAGTTAGGACCAGCCATGAAATACCCAGTTGGAGGGGAAATATACACCTCAACCTTGTGTCTTTTGTGCACTTGTTTTTATTTATAATTTATTTGTGTTGGTAATCTACCCTTTTATTGGGATGTTTCATATCTACTGTGTTGAATCGCTTGACTTCTGAACTCATGGGGTAATGTTCAAGTGTATTGTTGACCAGTTGAATTTTATATAAAATATTTTGGATTTACACATACATTCAATTCAATGTACAAAGTCATGTCAAGGATAGGAGGGTGCTATACACCTCTTTTTGGCAGATGATGTGGTTGTGTGTGTGAGATTTGAGTACTTCTATTAGATCTCAAAAAAGAAAAAGAAAACAAAGAAGAGAACTGTACACCTCAGTTCTACTATTGGGCTTACTTATTTATAATTTTTATGTTTCAGCAACCCACCCTTTTATTTGTTTTTTCAAATGTACTACATTGAATACTACACTTCTAATCGTAGGATTTGACATTTCACATAATATTTATTATCTGTCATAGATTAGTTGAATTTTTATCAACTGTTTTGGATTCAACATAAATGCATTTAATGAATGAAGTCCCAGCAATGACTTGATTAGCTTGTAGTGATTTGGGTTCCAGTTCTTTTGAGGATATGTAACCAACGTTTTTATTAGAATCTGTATATCATGGTTTGGTAAAAATCTTGCATGCTTAAAACCCCTTTCTGCAATGTTGAACACTAAATGAGGTAAATGTTTATTTATTTATTTGTATATGGCTTTATATTTGTAAATTTAACTTTTCTTCTATTTTTTAAGTTTCTATCCATTTTAATGCACATTTTTGGGGGTCTTTATACAACTGAAAATCTTGTTTTGATAAACAAGTATAGAACTTTTTGTTACTAAATGCATTTCTGTTTATTTTACTTGTTTCTATTGATTCTGTTGACAGTTACAACATTGATGTGCATGATTATACTGTCCGTTTGAAAGCTGCACGGAAGTTTCTGAATGATGGAGACAAGGTGGTTTTGAATTTTTTTGTGGTGCCAGCATATTCATACTGACACACTAATTTATGAATGATTGTGCATTCATTTTACTATATTGATATCTAGTCAATTCCTGCAGGTTAAGATTATAGTGAACTTGAAGGGCCGTGAAAATGAGTTCAGAAATAATGCTATTGAGCTTATAAGGCGTTTTCAGAATGATGTTGGGGAGGTACTTGTATCTATCTTGTTCAAAATCTTTTCATACTTCTATCCTGGTGCCAACTTTTTTAGACATTCGACATAAGTTATAAAAAATGAATATCGTCCAGTGATAATGAATTTTTAATTGTTGGATTGAAGTGTATAGGAAAATTTATGATCTGAAGTTACTATTTGATTATTTAATGTCATAGTATTCATTGTGAATAATTAGTCAACAATATTTCTGTTCTATTGTACCTATGATTTAGGATCAACTGTGGTATCCTTCTTCCATTTTAGCCTTGGCAATTATGTTTACTTTTAATGTTTCTAAAACCATAAGAAGTAGAAATCTGCTATATTTGCTATTAGTTCCTTCACTGAACTAGAAGTGCAAGTGCTTGTGCTGCTATATTTGCTGCTTTTGTTCTCAGCACTAGCTTACTCTGGACACAAGATGCTAATTGATCAATTAAGGGTCGTGTTTGAATATTTCCATGTGCATGGAAATCGAACATGCTCCTGCCTTTCTTTGCAGATTCAGATGCAAAAACTCACCATCTGGATGGAGACTCTACAAGAATTACTTTAATTCCCGTCCAATGATATTTTAATTATGCCCTATGAGAGATAGTATCAACTCATATTAGTGATTTCAACTAGGGGTGCAACTCGAGCGGGCTCAACCTGAGCAACCCGTGCTCAGCTTGAGTTTTTTTAGGGCTTAGGCAATAATATCTTATAATCTGGACGGGCCTGGGCAGATTTTTGATGCCCAAATTGTAATTTGGGCCGGGCTTGGGCAGAATCAGTGACTAACCCGAGCAACCCGAACCCGAATTGTATTTAATATATTATATAAATTATATAAAATATGTATAAATTAAATTAAATAGCTATCCTTAATATTAAAGTGATCCCCAACTTTGGTCCCTATTCCACAAGGACCTAGTGATCCTGCATAGGGTCATAGATTCCTCGAGCATCCCATGATTGAGACACCAACCCAAGGGGGTTCATAGGCCCTACTCTTGACCTAGATTAGCATGGCAACATGGCGCCCTTCTAATCATAGCTTGCAATGGTTAGGCGAGGCAATGAGGTGGGCTAGCGCGTGAAATTGAGTGATTCGAGTGGAGCTAGGCAGTGTTATCAGAGGCGAGCCTAAGCGCTCGCCTAAGCGCTAAGCGAGGCGAGGCGAGGCTTCAGCGCTTCACACACCCTGAGGCGAGGCGAAATGGTGAGGCGATGGAGAAGCGCCTGAAGCGAGGCTTAGGCGATGAAGCGCGAGGCGAAGAGAAGCGACGCTTCATCAGATTTTGGCCTGATTTAAGTTCGAATCATCAGATTTAAGTTCCAAACCCTAGATCGACTTCGTTCATCGACGTCTGGGTCTTCTGGGTCTTCTTCTTCTGAAGTCGAAGCATCTGGGTCTTCGTTCGTCGACTTCGTTCCTTATTCGGACGTCGTTCCGAGGTGAGTTCTACTTCTTCCTTCTTCTTCCTTTCTTCTTCTTCTTCCTTTCTCCTTTGTTCACTGTCGACTTCACCTGTTCTTCCATTCGACTTCACCTGTTCTTCCCTTCGACTTCACAGTGTTCTTCTTTGAACACTATTGAACCTATTAAAATTAATTCAATTAATTTTTAAAATTAATTTTTAATTCGCAAAAATTAATTCATAAAAATTAATTTTTAAAATTAATTCAATTATTTTAAAATTAATTTTTTTTCAATTAATTCTTTTTTTTTTCTTCTGTGTTAAAATTTCAATTAATTCAATTACTTCAATTAATTTGTTTAATTTAATTAATTCAATTAATTTGTTTATTTTAATTCAATTAATTTAATTCAATAAAATTAATTTTTTGGTTATTTTAATTTTCTGGTTATTCAATTAATTATTTTAATTCAATTAATTTGTTTAATTTAATTAATTCAATTAATTTGTTTATTTTAATTCAATTAATTTAATTCAATAAAATTAATTTTCTGGTTATTTTAATTTTCTGGTTATTCAATTAATTATTTTAATTCAATTAATTCAATTAATTTGTTTAATTCAATTAATTTGTTTATTTTAATTCAATTAATTTCTTGGTTATTTTAATTTCCTTGTTATTCAATTAATTATTTTAATTCAATTAATTTCAACTATTTTAATTTCTTTATGTTCTTTAATGTTGTTAAAATATGTTCTTTAATTTCTTTATGCTGAAACTGCATGATGGTTCTTGAAAATATTTATATTTTTGTCTATACCATTTATTTAAAAAAAATATCCTTTATGGTCGCCTCGCTTCGATGAAGCCCTCGCCTCGCCTCGTCGCCTCGCGCTTAGGCGTTAGGTGACCTTGTCGCCTCAGTTCGCTTTTCGCCTTAAAAAACACTGGAGCTAGGTGTGCGAAACTGGTTTAGCAGAGCACTAAGCTAAGATTAAAATCATGCCTTATCAAGTAAAGTGGTTGTTTGTTGCTTTGTGAATTTCGGAGAATTCGGGCAATTCGGGCTAACCCGAGTTCAAATTATAAAGCTTGGTCCGGGCTTGGGCAGCCATGCTCGGGTTAATGGTCGGGCTTGGGCGGGCTTGGGCACTGCCAAACACAATTCGGGTTGGGCTTGGGCAAACCCCCAACCCGACCGAACCCGCCCGACTTGCACCTCTAATTTCAACATGACATTGGCGTTGTTCTACATTATGTAAAGTGTTTTACCTTGCTCCCACAGTGTTCAATTTTAAGGAATCCCAATAAGTGGTTCTACTGAGGTCCCATCCTATGATACACGGACATGGACACGGACACGAACACGGACACGACACAGATGTACAGACACTCAAATTTTTAAAAAATGGGG
Source organism: Camellia granthamiana (assembly GCA_036172215.1). Lineage (NCBI taxonomy): Eukaryota > Viridiplantae > Streptophyta > Magnoliopsida > Ericales > Theaceae > Camellia > Camellia granthamiana. The sequence continues at coordinate 124,015,828 of CM069906.1, read as the reverse complement.
GACACGATACACTAGGGACACGCTTAATATATATAATTTTATTTATTTATTATATGTAAAATTTAAAAATATATTATTTACTTATTTACTTTAATATCAAATTTCATTTACAAATTATTTTTTTCATACAAATAAAAATAATTTATTTTATGTATGCTTAAGTTGAGCAAATAAGAATACTCAAAAAATAGAAAAAAAGAAAAAGAGGAAATAAAAAAAGAAGGTTTTTTTTTTTTTTTTTTAATATATATATAATATATCAGGGACAGAGGGGAACAAAAAAAAGACCAGAACAGAGGAGAGGAGAGAGAGAGACGATTGTGCAAAAAGAAGAGAGAGAATCGAAGAGGTAGAGTCGATGAGTTCAACACTAGCGAGAGACAAAGTTGAAAGCAAGAGAGAGAGAGAGACAAACACACAGACACACGAATAGAGACGAACAGAAGAAGAAGAAAAACGACGAAAGAAGAAAAACAAAGAAGAAAAGAAGAATAATAGATTTGAAGAAACGAAGACAGATTCGAAGAACACACGGACTCACGGACTCACGGAGAGAGACGAACAGAAGAAGAAAAACGAAGAAAAAAGAAGAAGAATAATAGATTTGAAGTACACACCTCGATTTAGGGCTTCAACAAGTTCTTCACTCACTCACTCACTCACTCTCTCTCTCTCTCTCTCTCTCTCTCCGTATTCAATTAGTAAGGATTTATCTCTCTGTATTCAACGATTTAGGGTTTCTCTCTCTCTGTATTCAACGAGTTAGGGTTTCTCTCGCTGTGTCTCTAACGTGTCCCAAGCATGTCCAGCTGGAAAAATTCAAAAAAAAAGGGAGACACGTTAGGTAGAGTGTCTGACACGTGTCTGACGCGTGTTCATGTCCGACATGTGTCGGACACCCATACACTGTCTTCAGAGAGGTGTCTGTACTTCATAGGTCCCATCTCATTTGATTTTCTGATTCATGGGAAAACCAGTACCAATTTGGTTCGAGAGGCTTTTTTTGCTTTATCTTTGTGCTGATTTGGTGTAATCTAGTTTGAATGATGTTTTCTAGGATTAATATATATATACTTTTTTGCATAAAAAAAAGTAAAGAAAACATAGACAAGCTATCAGCTACCTTGTTATTGGGTTTCTTGAATAGCTTTACGAATTTAGTTCCTTTTTCAAGTCTTTGTACAACATATATGTAATTTGTCGGTTTCTCAAGCCTTAATTTGTTCAGTACTGCAATTTTTCAGCTTGCAACTGAGGAGAGCAAAAACTTCAGGGACAGGAACATATTTATAGTTTTGGCTCCTAATAAGGCTGTCGTACAGAAAGCTCAAGAACCACCAAAGAAAAAGGAAAAATCAGCAGTGAATGAGGTTTCGGCTGGTGTTTGAAGGCACTCAGAAGATTTGTGATGGTTTTTGAAGGTAGATCAATCAAATCAGCATATAGACATAGTTTATAGTCTTCTCCAAACCAGAGATCTCACAATCTTGTATAGCATGAGTGTAATATAATTTGTACAAGAATATCTGTGTTTGATCTTAATTACAAAAAACCAGCATTTTGAGCTCTAATTGTACTAACATCTGGTAGGAGCACCTAGTAATTGACATTTGTTTTATTATTCCCTTTATAAAATGAGATAGAATCCATGTAATCTGAGGTACTTTTTGTTTTTTATTTTTTAGTTGTTTATTTATTTATTAATTTTGGGTTGGTAATAAACTCTGGATTCTACATGAATAATGTTTGACATCCCCATTATTGTTGTTATTAATGCCTTTTTCTTTTCTTAACACAAAGTGATTGAACTGTTGGATTGAGCTATAGATGGACATGTGGAACTGCCTGATGTGCTTGTGCTTGCTTCTTGTTGGCCCCTTTCCTAATAGGTTAAGCTTTTGGGATTAGCGGTGCTCTAACATGGTATCAGTGCTTAGGTTAGTAGAGGTCTTGTGTTTAAGGTTCTCCGTTTGCATTTGCTTTCCGTTCCCTTTTTGTTTTTCTTTTTGTTTGGGTGATCGCATGTTTATGTGCAAGATGGGATTGCTCGTGAGGAAAGATTGTGAGCTTGGTATCCAATAATAAGCCTCTTGGAGAGCTTAATATTTATTATTGGGCCTTTTGCTTAACATAGTAAACGTTTGAGATTAGTGTTGTCTAATAACATCATGCATAAGGTATCGTTGGGAGAAATCTTGGATTTAGGGCTCTTTTCGTTTGCATTTGTTCTCCATTTGATTTCTGTTTCTTTCTTTGTTTGGGTGATTGCATCTTCATGTGCAATATTGAATTGCATATAAGGGAGGGTGCTAGACAACTTGATGTCTATTGTTGGGCCCATTTCATATCAAAGTAAATGCTTGAGATTAATGATGTCTAAAACTGTCACGTATAGCATATGATTGGTTTAGCTTTTGGATAATTTTATTCACACAACAAAATTAACTCATTACACCAAATTTCTTATTATACCACACAAAAATTTAAAATTTTGACTCTCTTTACACTTGTCATAATACCAATGATATTCTCATTTCTTAACCCTCAACCTTCCAAACCCTAACTCTACCCTACCACCTCCAGCAATCATTTTTGCCATTTTCGGCAACCATTGTTGCCAGTCCCTCTCCCAGTGACCTCTCTTTCCCACTAGAACATCTCTTTTAGCGATCGTCTCTACCACTGCCACCACTTTTCGGCTCCCCTTTGCAATCGTGACCCTCCTTTCCTAACCCCTTGGCAACTGCAATCTTCCCTTCCTAACCAATTTGCCATTGCAACCCCCATCTGTGTCTTTGTTTCTCTCTGTCTCTGTCTCATAAATCTAGGGTTACGGAATGGCGAGTATAGAAGAAAGAATGGTGATAGTGGTGACATGAGGATGCGATAATGCACAACATATGGGGAATGTTTTGGAGAGGGTTTCGAGGTGGCTGCGAGGAAGGTGGGAGGTAGGGGGGAAGCAGGACAAAAGGTTTCGAGGTGGGTCACCAGACTACGGTAGTAGAAGTCGTCGGGGTGAGAGTGGTGGTTGCGGGGTTGCTGGGATGGCGACACAACAAGGTTGGGGGCTTGATTGGTGAGGTCTCGATGAGGGAGGGCTGTGGGAGATGGTTGCGGGGTGGAAGAGGTGGTCGGAAATGAAGGAAATGGTGGCAAGCGGTGTTGTGGTGGTGAAGTAAGTGGGGTAGGCAATGGCATCGGCGTGGGCAAAAGAGGTGGTTGAAGAAATGGGTTAGAGAAATTAGGGTTAGAAAATTTTAGAATTTGTCTATTTTGGTAATTTGATATAAGGATAAAATTCTAATTGAAAAAAAGTAAAAATGGTGGAGTGTAATGAGATAAAAATGTGGTGGAAGCAGAATTACCTTTTTATGTATAACTACCGGTGGGTGTAAATGCACGTTTAAATTTTTGAATGGTTTGATGATTTGAGGATGGTTTTGATGAATGAGAAAAAACCATTAAGTAGTATTGGATAGTCTCCTAAATGAGAAATCCATTTAATAGTCATAAGATGTGACAATTACTGAATGTGAAGGGTATTTTTGACCAAAAAAATAAAAATAAAAATAAAAATATGACAGCATTCACACCTAATGAGATGCGTGATTTATATAATAGAATAAATGTGAGATTTGTGTATAACAATGTGTGGATATAAGAGGGAGTGGTATGTGGTCTGTCTAGATGATGGAGAAGTACCAACTTTCCAGCTCAACAAAGTCTTTGAATGCCTTCCTTTGAAGGTTCTTCCATCTCAAGCATTCTGTTTCTCAGCATGCATTTTTCTTCTCCTTTGAAAGCAATGGATTTGTGCCCTACAGAGTATTATTGTTATTATTATTATAGTATACAAGGTTGGTGGACAGGTGAGTCAGACCAGAGTTGAGGGAAAGCTACAGTTGGTTGGATAATCACATTCCATCTAGTTCTCTAATTGGGTATGAAGTGTCTGTCTAAACCAACCATGGTTAAGGAAGTTAACATCCTTGAAAAATTTATTGACAAAGTATTTGTTTTCACTGCATGTTTCAAATCTAATATTGAGAAACAATTGAATGAAAAGGGTATGTGTTAAATATCAATGGTAGAAGATTGAAAATGAGCTTTTGAGCATATAGATAGAGGCTGTTTAGTTAAATTTATAATCATGTTTGTTTAAGGTGAAATGTGTTTTTTAAGCTTTTTACTCTGTAAGTTGAAATTTGCAAATAGGATTACAAATGGGTCAATCCCACCCAACCTCATCCTATCTCACTTTCTTTGAGTGTGGGCTTTTGGTTAAAAATAAATTAACAAAAGGTTAAGAGTTTTTTTAGGAATCCCAAATAATCTATTAAATTTTTTACTAAACTTGTCACGAGAGTGTGGGATTCACACACACATAAGAGGTTATGCAAGCATGACTTTACTTTTGTTTTTGAATCATGTGCTAGACGATTAGTTGTGACTCCTGTTTACGACTTATACAATAAAAATAACTTAAATACGTTGAAAAAGAAATAATTAATCTAAAACTAAAAAGGGACACTTTTACATTCTGCTTATACATGAAAATCAATTTTCAACATAGAATGAACTTGTAGCAAATGTTCATCATTATTCTAATAAATTGAGAAAAAAGCAAAAAGAGTTATCATTAAATTGAATGATATGTAAAGGCGATTAATGATGTGTTCATGTTTTCAACCTGTTACGTGTAAGATAAAACTAGTTATATTATTGTATGATACATTGATATACTCATTATAGAAGGCATTGCATATTAAAAAGGGGAAGCACACTATATTGTACTAATCATCAATTATAAGTTCTTACAACTCTTATTCAAAGGTAATCAAAGCGCTATTTTAAACTGTATTTGGATAATGAATTTGAATAGAAATTTAAAAAGAAAAGAAAAAGTGAGAAAAATAAAATGAAAAATAAGAGTATCTCCACCCAAACCTTCAAAATTTGGTATGTCAATTCTTTTGAAGGCTTGAATGACAAATTGGTATATTTCAATTTGACATGGAAGTTTTTCACTCGATATGTCAAATATATTATTATGTTATTTTTAAAATTTAAACTCTTTTGAGGTCATCTTTCAAGACAACCACCTTGGATGCTTTAATTGAAGACAAAAGAAAAAAAAAAAAAAAACAAAGAAAAAAAAGGCATCAAAGAGTCTTCTCAAACAAAATTCTTAATGTGTCTGGATTTGAGTCTTCTCAAACAATTTTCACTACTTAAGAAAAAAACAAAAACTCTTATTCAAGGGGTCAAATTTTTTCTCCAACTATTTTTGTGACATTGATGCATAGTCCCTTTTTATTTATTTATTTATTTTTTGTTTTTATAATTTTCTTATCAGTGAGTTGAATAAGATCAATCACATAGTGGACTCTGATCCACTTGCGAATGTGTTAATAAAATTATTAATAAAAATTATTAGTGTTCCATTGTTGGACTCTGATCAATCACATAAGATGATTTTTTTAACAAATTATCTTGTGACATATCCTATTGTAGTATGATCATATTTGCATAATATAAATTTGAGTGGGGAGATTTCCATCTGTTAGTACGGCCGAGCAAGGACAACGCCCGGCGTTACAGACTACGCGACGCCGAGCTAATTGGGCAAGCGACGGCCGAGCAATCTGCCTTGTCCGGTTGACCAGGTCAACCAGCAACCTCTTGGGGCCGAACTGAGGTCCGCTAGGTCGGCGAAGTTCACAGCGGAGATGCAACCGAGCTGAAGGATTGACCGGGCTACCCCGAGGATGCGGCATGGCCGGCATGCCACTGACCGCCCAGCCATGACGAAGCGGTTGCACCTGACCGAGATTGGAGATGAAACGGTTGGAGGCTGGCATGCCTCGCAACCGGTCAATCGCAATAAACCGGCCTAGGATAGCTCGGCTTTTGCAGTTGAGTTCTCGCTTGGATCCAAGTTACAAGCCGGCGGAATGTAGCACGGTTGTGTGATGGCAGTTTTCCACAAGTGTTTGGCCGGTCGTGGTACATCGGTCAAGGGTGCCACCTGGGCCAATGGTGTGGAGGAGAGGACGCCTGCTCCACGAACGCCTCAATTCCGTTAGGCAGTTCTGCATGTGTCAGAGGGAGGACAAAACCTTTACACGTGTAAGGAGGTGAGAGGCGAGCACTGCCACCTGTCCAGGGAAGGACAGAGGTAGTGCGCGCACAATCTCGGAGCTGCCAGGCAGTCTAGATATAGAGAAGGGAGGGCGAACGTTTCTGGTATGAAAATTCTCTCTGACAAGCTCTCTCTCTTCTCATCAACTTCTTGCTCACTGAACTGACTTGAGCGTCGGAGGGTTTTTCCGGCACACCACCGCCGGGCAGCTCACCGTCCTTGTTTTGCAGAGACAGACGCCGTTAGTAGAAGCTCGACGTTCAAGGCGTACGGAGAGACGTGGATATTTCGCCCCCGTACAATTGGCGCCGTCTGTGGGAATTCTTTGATCAACCCTTGTTCTTCGAGCTTTTCCAGCCGTTTCCATGGCTAACCACGAAGAAATCCCGCTGTCCGTCGTCGACGGAGCCACTCCAGAGTTTGTCCGAAGGAGAGAGGGCCTTCCCAATGTCCAAGCAATGGCGGGCCTAGAAACTTCTTCGCGAGGAGCGCGCGATAAGCGTGGGAGGAGCTCAGATCGCTCGCGAAGTCCAGAGGGCCGCCGTCGCCGGGGGGAGTCCCGTGAGGAGCGCCTGGAGCACAAACTCAAAGACCAAGAAGCCCTCATTCAGAGGATGGCGGCGGAGATGGAGCTCCTGAAGCGTCAAGTAAGGGGGAAGGGTGTTGCTGGAGAGGGCAACCTCAGTGAGCGCACCCCCTCCCCTCGCTCTAGCAGTCGCCGCCAGAGGAGAACCCATTCAATCTCAATCACCAGGAACTATGGGGTTGGAGATTCTGACCAGCGAGAGGACAGATCTATCACGCGCGACAGCACCTATCGCCCCTCGCGCCCGTCATCGACGACGCGATACTCAGCCTCTTCCCGTTCCAGGGATCTCAGGGACGTGTTGGAGGAGAGAGCGCGCCGTCGGGAGGCTCAGAGGGTGCCGGCGCTCCAGAGGTTGGGTGCTCCAGTCCGCTGCAGTGAAGAGGTGGCGATGCCAGCGCCCAAGGTGATAGCCAATGCTCTGGTGGACAAGGAGCTGGCGAGACTTTCAGCCACCCCATTGTCACCAGAGATCGAGAGTACCCCCGCTCCCTGCCGGATTCCACCAGCCAAAGTTCACTCTGTATGACGGCAAGACGGATCCGTACATGCACGTGAGCCATTACCGGCAAGTAATGGCTGGCCACCGGCGGAACGACGCCTTGATGTGTCTCATGTTCCCAGCAAGCTTGGGAGAGTTGGGCCTGAAATGGTTCGAGAGGCTCCCGGAGGGGAGTATCGAGGGGTGGCAGCAGCTGGCGGAAGCCTTCGTCACCAGATTCAAGACAAACACACGAACGCCGAAGGAGGTAGATCATCTCTTGGGCGTCAAGATGGAGTCGGGGAGCTCACTGAAGGCATACAACGCAAAGTATTGGGAAACCTACAACGAAATTCTCGACTGCCCGACCAATCTGGCCATCACCCAATACAAGAGAGGTCTCCCAGTCGGGCATAGGCTGCGAGACTCACTCACGATGCATCAGCCGACCACCATGGAATCTCTGATGCAGCGGATCAATGAGCACATCCGCGTGGAAGAGGATGCCGCCTCAGCGACCGAGAAGGACAATCCGGTCGCGGTGGACAGGCGAGTAGCGGGGAAAGTTCATTCGGTCGGGCAGGAGGAAAACCGCCCTAGTGACCGATCAAAAGATCGTCGCCGAGAAACCGGCCAAAATGATAGAAACAAAGGCCGCAGAAATGACCGGGCTGATGTACCCCGCGACGCAGCAGAAGATGCCAAGAGGAAACTAAAGGCACGAACGGGGATCACTACGGTCTTTAAAATCCCCATCTACCGCATTCTAAGCGAGATCCGTGGAGAGCCCTTTGTCCGTTGGCCGGCCAAGTTGGGGAGTGCTCAGCGTGGCTTTAATCCCAAGTACCGCTGCACCTTCCATGAAGAGCGAGGGCACCGAACAGAGGATTGTTTGCCGCTCAAACAACATCTGGAGGAGTTGGTGGCGGCGGGACATCTTGACCAGTACATTGATGGGGGAGTCAAGGCTGCGCCAACCGGTCAAACCGAGCCAAACGGAATGGCCGCCTTAGAGGCCCCCCCGCAAGGAGTGATCAATGTCATCCATGGCATCATTGAACCGGCCAGAGTCTGCGAGCTAAGGGGGATGATCAAGAAGGCTGAGCACATGAGGGAAGTGCTCTCTGTTCAACCTGCTGTGAAGAAGGGGAAGACCGAAGAGAAGGATATCCTCACATTTTTTACGAAGGATTTAGAAAGGATCCAGATGCCGCACAACGATGCCTTGGTGGTGACCCTGCGCGTCAAAGACTTTGAAATCAGAAGAATTTTAATCGACCAGGGAAGTTCGGTCGAAATCATGTATTATGACGCATTCAAGCAGATGAAGTTGGAAGACAAAGACTTAGCACCAGCAACGTCCCCTTTGGTCGGCTTCAATTCACAGCCGGAGTGGCCAATTGGGAAGATCATTCTACCGGTCAGAGCGGGGTCGGTTGTAAAGCAAGTGGAGTTCTGGGTGCTCAAGGTTCCGTCAACTTACAACTTGATTTTGGGCCGGGGTTGGTTGCACGCCATGCAAGCGGTCGCTTCAACCTTCCACCAAGTCATGCGTTTTCCAGCATCAAACGGGCAAATAGAAGAAGTTTGGGGAGACCAAGTGATGGCGAAACAGTGCTTCGTTGCGGTAAATGGCAGCCGAGCAGCCAAAGGGTTTGTCCAGATGATCGAGGGTCCTGAGGGCAAGGAGGTCCTTGAAGATGTTGGAAGGAAGGCCGAGGAAAAATCAGTTGAAGATCTGGTAGAAGTGCGCATTGATGAGAATGATCCAACTAAGTTCTTCCTTTTGGGGTCATCATTGTCCAATGCCGAGCGGTCAGAATATGTCAACTTCTTGGTTTCTAACTTGGAGGCTTTTGCGTGGACGCCTTACGATATGCCTGGCGTCGACCCAAATTTCATTTGCCACCAGTTGAATGTCTTCCCTGATGCACGGCCGGTTATTCAAAGGACACGCCGCTCTGCCTTGCACCATGCTGAGGTGGTGGCAGAAGAGGTAAAGAACTTGTTGGAAGCTGGAGCGATAGAAGAAGTGCAATACCCCCGGTGGATTTCTAATACGGTGGTGGTTCCAAAGAAAAATGGGAAATGGCGAGTCTGCGTGGATTACAAAACTGTCAACCGCGCATGCCCAAAAGATAGCTTCCCTCTCCCTCGAATCGACCAGTTGGTGGACTTAACCGCTGGCCATCAGAGGTTTAGCTTCTTGGATGCATATCGCGGTTATCATCAAATAGCCATGTACGAGCCGGACAGGGAGATAACGTCCTTCACCACCCCCAGGGGCTTATATTGCTACAAGGTCATGCCATTCGGACTGAAGAACGCCGGGGCAACCTTCCAGCGGATGGTAACAAAAATGTTCGCTCCACTCTTGGGCCGCACTATGGAAGCTTACATAGACGACATGGTGGTGAAGAGTAAAGAGAAACCTCAGCACCTTGCCGACCTAGCAGAGATGTTCGCCATACTTAAGCATCACCAGCTTCGCCTGAACGCCTCCAAATGCGCCTTTGGAGTTGGCACTGGGAAGTTCCTAGGTTTTCTGGTCACAAACCGGGGAATTGAGGCCGACCCATCGCAAATCAAAGCCATACAAGAATTGGAGCGCCCCAACTCCACGAAGGACGTGCAACATCTTGCCGGGATGGCAGCCGCGCTGAATAGATTCATCAGCCGGTCTTCGGATCGTTGCAGGCCCTTCTTCAAGACCTTGAAGTCCAAATTCTTCTGGGATGATGAGTGCGACCGTGCGCTGGCCGACTTGAAGGTTTATCTTTCCACGGCGCCTGTTCTGGTCACTCCTCAGCCGGGCGAAGAGTTGTTCCTTTATTTGGCTGTTTCTCAACACGCGGTGAGCGCGGTATTGGTTCGTGCTGAAGGCATCCAGCACCTACCAATCTTCTATGTAAGCAAGACTCTGTTCCCAGCCGAGACGAGGTACCTCCCCTTAGAGAAGTTGGCGTTGGCCCTGATGATGGCGTCAAGAAAGCTAGCACATTATTTCCATGCCCATACAATAGTTGTGCTGACCGAGTTTCCGCTCAAAGTGCTTTTTGAAAAGGCAGACTTCACAGGGAGAATCCTAAAGTGGGCCGTGGAGTTGGGGCAGTATGACATCAAGTTCAGACCGCGCACCACGATTAAGGCACAAGCACTTGCAGATTTTGTGGCGGAATTTGCCCCGGGAACACGCCCTGTTTGCCCGGTTGATTTGGTTGACGCGGATTTAGCACAACCCATGGTTTTGGCAACAAGTGTTAGCTCGCCCCAGGAAGCAGAGCAAAACACAATCGGTCAACCTAAGGTCGACGGCTCGATGGAAGGTGAGAACAACCGGGGTAAGGAAAGAGACCAGATTGAACCGACCGGGGACTTTGATTTGAGAAGCTCACAGAATCCCTCCGATTGTTGGAAGTTGTTCATTGGCGAAATGTGGAAACTCTTCGTTGATGGAGCCTCTAACAGATATGGGGCCGGGCTAGGAGTTGTGCTAACTTCACCAGATGGGCTCGTCATAGAGCAAGCAATTACGCTCGGCTTCCCAGCTTCCAACAACGAAGCGGAGTATGAGGCACTCATTGCCGGGCTGAGAAGTGCGCTGAAAATGAAGGTCACAGCTCTTATGGTGTTCAGCGACTCCAAGCTGGTGGTTAATCAGGTCTCAGGGGAGTATGAGGCCAAGGATGAAAGGATGGCCAAGTATCAAGCGTTGGTCCGAGAAGAGATCAAGAAGTTCTCTGCGATCAGGGTCGAACAGATCAACCGCGAAGGGAATGGCACGGCCGATGAATTGGCTGGTCTCGCTTCCACTCAAACAGCCTTTCCCAACCCCCTGATGATTGAATTCTTACCTCGGCCAAGCATTGAGGAACCAGAACCAACCGAGGTATTCTGCACCGACTTAGGACCTTCCTGGATGGATCCCATCATCGCCTTTTTGAAGGATCGAACTTTGCCAGAAGAAAAGAAGGCGGCCCATAAGATCCGAGCAAAGTCAGAGCGGTTTTGGCTCTCACCGACCGGCGCCTTGTACAAGAAATCCTTCACGGGGCCATATTTAAAGTGTGTCCACCCCTCTAAGGTGGAAGCCTTCCTCTTTGAAATTCATGAAGGCATCTGCGGCAGCCACACTGGGGGCAGATCTTTAGCATACCGAGCAATCTCGCAGGGCTATTGGTGGCCATGCATGCAGGCGGACGCGCAAAAATATGTTCGCAAGTGTGAGAAATGTCAGAAGTTTGCTCACCAGATCCACCAGCCAGCAAGGGAGTTGCTCTCTCTCACAAGTCCTTGGCCGTTCGCACTTTGGGGATTGGATATTGTTGGACCACTCCCAGTTGCACCGGGCAATCGCAAGTTCTTCATTGCCGCCACCGACTATTTCACCAAGTGGGTGGAGGCCGAGCCGCTAGCAACTATCAAGGAGAAGGATGTGAAGAAATTTGTCTGGAAGAATGTGATCACTCGCTTTGGTATTCCCAGAGCCTTAATCTCAGACAATGGTACTCAATTCGATGGGAAACTCTTTCGCGGATTTTGCGAAGAGTTAAAGATTGAGTTCTACAATTCGACGCCGGCCTATCCCCAATCAAATGGTCAAGCAGAGGCCTCCAACAAGACCATCCTGGATGGCTTGAAGAAGCGGCTTGAGAAAGCTAAGGGTAAATGGGTTGAAGAGCTCCCTAACATGCTATGGGCATACCGCACTACTCCGAGGAGATCGACCGGGGAAACACCGTTCGCTTTAGCTTATGGCATGGAGGCTGTTATCCCACTGGAAATTGGCATGCCAACCATCCGCTCGGAGAGTTTCCAGCCAGACTCGAACAATGAAGTTATGGCATTGGAGTTAGACCTTGCTGAAGAAAGAAGAGAGCGGGCGCTAATTCACCTGGCGGCTTATCAGCAGGAACTCTCTAAAAAATACAACAAGGCAGTGCACCCCAGGCTGTTCAAAATTGGGGATTGGGTCTTGAGGAAGGTGCTCGGCAACACGGTAGTCCCTGGCGAAGGAAAACTTGGCGCAAATTGGGAAGGACCATACAAGGTGGTTGGCCTAGCTGGCAAGGGGGCATACCATCTGGAAGATTTGGACGGCAAGGCGGTCCCCCGACCTTGGAACGCGGCCAACCTTAAGGTCTTTTACTTTTAAGATGTAATTTGCACTTGTTTAGCTGCTTACTCCTGTTTAGCTGGACCTTTTGCCTTTGGCACTACATGTAAAAAGATAGCATTGCCTTTGCAATGTTCATGTAATGAAAGCTAGTCATATTGTTGTTGCTGTATTACATTGTTGTTTTTTGTATTACTTCCCTGTATGGCACTGCACGGTTGTAGGATATGCCAGGGGCAAGAATTGACCCAAGCAAACCGGGCTGTATTCCTCGGAATGGGAGCAGACCGCACAAACAGTTGTGCAAGGAACGATGCACATTTAAGCCGAGCTGGTTTTGCTCGCCCGGTGGGAGTGTTGGTGGCATGACCAACCTGACTGAAGCATTGGTGAATTGCCCAATGCCCAAGCCGAGCTGATTTTGCTCGGCCCATCTAGCGCATTGGTGAATCGACCAATGTAGTACCCGAGCGGACTTTGCTCGGCCACTTAGCATATTGGTGAATTGCCCAATATGGGAAACGAGCTGATTTTGCTCGGGTGGAATGGCAATGTTGGTGTCTCTTCCAGCAATTGCAAGGCCGAGCTGAATTTGCTCGGCCGAAAAGAAGTACTAGCAAATTGAACAAACTACAAATTGCGTGCAAGTTTTTGCTCGGTCGGATAAGTGAAGCCTGCAGGGCCGAGCGGATTTTGCTCGGCCTGTTCCTGAATGTCTATCTGGAACTGAAAGGAATTAAAGGATTACTTGAAGACATATTGTTTGCGCGGTTCAGCCGTTCAAAAAGTTCAAACAAAATTCGGAATAACAAATTCAAATTACACAAGCCAAATGGAAGGTAGCATGTACGAGCAAAAAGATCGTTTGGTTAATCGCAGATGTTCAGTACAATCGGGGAGCATAGCTCGGTTACATAGCCAAAAAGAAAGGAAAATAAGAAACAAAAAGTACAAAAGAAGCAAAAGGCAAGGAATTGAAAAGATCCTCAATCAAGATCAAGGCCTTGTTCGGTCTCTAGAGTGGGCACCTCGGTATTTGGGGGCATTAGCTCTTCCAGACTCTCCTCGGCCTCGGCGTCAGCGCCGCCCAAAGTAACGACCTCCCGGTCCTCTGTTCCGTCCTCGGCGTTTGGGGATGCACCGGACGGAGTTTGCTCGGTTGAATTCTTCGCCTCCTCGGCCAGCTTCTGAGCGGCAATTTCTTCCTCGGCCTCCTTCCTGGCCTCCACGAGAAGCCGGTTCTGGGTGGCGTTGGCGTAGGCTTGCATATAGTCCGGGATGTGCGCGGCAGGGAGATTGTTGAACATGTCAGAGTCGCGGCCAAGCCCAACTTTCTCCACGGCGGCTTTCCAGCCGCACTGAAAAAAGATGTCCTTGGTGGCCCGGACTTGACGTTCGTACGTCTTCTCCCCCTGGGCGTAACCCCGGTCTTCTGCATCTTCCACGGCCTTGTCCTGCTCGGCCTTGTGGGCATCGCGCAGTTTGCGAAGCTCGGCCAAGTACCGCGCTTTGGCCTTCTTCTCGGCCTTCTTTTTGTCTTCGTCTGCCCGGTCGAGCTTCTGGCGAAGTTCGTCCCGCTCGCCTTGGACCACCATCTGCTCGGCCTTGAGCCTTTCTACCTCGGCTTTGAACACCTTGTTTTCGGTGATGGCGTCACGAAGGCTTTGGCGAAGAGAAGCCATTCGCTCGTGGGCGAGGTAATTCTTTTGTGCAGCCTGCAAAACAGAACAGTTTATTAGTCTCCGAAAGCCGAGCAGAAAAACCGAACAGAAAGTTCAAGAAAAGAAGTCGAATTTACCAGCACAATCGATTCTGCCGCTGATCGGAGGACCTTCAGGTCGGTCAGCTCGTCATGCTTCTTCATGTCACCGGGCAAGATCAATCCCCTGGTCAGGTTGAAACCGAGGGAGATATCCTTGTCGTCGGCGACAGAGTCCGCGGCGGAGACTGCTCGGCCCTTGTAGGTGAACTCCGGCGCCCAGACCGGGGGGGCAGCAGGGGCTTTGCCTTTGGTTTTGCGGGCAAGCTGCTCGGTCTGGTCGCCGAGCTCGGTGGAAGCCACCTCTGTGGAGTCCTCATCCACAAGACTTTGCCCGGCCGCCTCTCTCCGTTGCTTCTTCTTTGGCCGGCCAGCCTGTTGTTCGCTGGCCAGGGCGAGCACCGCCCCTTCTTGTTGCCCGGCCGGAGTGGAAGATCCTCCCCCGGTTGCTTCAGGTGTCGGGGACTCACCTTCTTCCCCGGTGATCATTGACTTAATGGCTCTGATTTTGGCCATTTCTTGCTCGGCGGTGGTTGGGACGAGTCTGACCGGCGGCAAGGTGGGATCTGGCTCGGGGGTTGGTTCGCGCAGGAAGTCGGTGACCCTTCCTTTGCGCGGTGCTTGGTAATTGTACGTTTGCTCAAAACCGAGCAAGTCTGGAGACTCCCTCTCGGTTGCAGGAATGCGCAGCAACGCTCTGATTGCCTCTTGGTTTGGTCGGTTGTAACGCGCGGCCAAATTCTTACCTGCAAAAAGAGACAAGTGTTAGACCGGTGCAATAAAGAACAATGAAGAAAAGAAAGATAATTGTACGGTCAGCCGGGCTCCTTACCAGCTCTACCAAAATTTTTCCTAATTTGCCAGCCCGGAATGGGCGCCTCTAAGTCTTCGTAGCGACCGGACACCCACAAAAAGTCATCGTCGTTGGACTCTTTGTCCGGGTTGCCCTCGATGAGCTTTGCTCGGCCTTTCTTCACTTTAAGGTAGTAGCAAAACCCACCCTTATTGGAACTGAGGCTGTACTGGTGGAAAATCTCCGCGAGGCCGAGATTGAGACCGTGCAGTCTGTTCAGCTCGGCGACGCCATTTATTATCTTATAGGTGTTGTTGGAAACCTGGGTGGGGCAAAGCCCTGTCTGCCTCAAAAATTCGCAGATCAGGGGTTGGACCGGGAAGCGAAGTCCGCCCTCTATTATTGACACCACGGTGAAGGGGCACCGTTCTAAATCGCCCCACGGAGCTTCTCCCTTCTTGCCGAGCTCTAAGACTACATCTTCTGGGATTTGGAATTCTTCTCGGAACTCCGCTATTGCCCCGGGCGAGCTAACCCTAAACCGGTATTTTCCCATTATCTTGGCTATATGTACTTTACGGTATCTCGGTCAAAAATGTTGGTATGATTGCTCGGTCTTTGAGCTCTGCATAATGAAAAAAGGGGCAAGGGTTAGCACGGCATATATTGCGCGGCTTGCATTGGAAATAGCTCTAATAGGCCCTAGGTGTTTGGCCGGCCTCCCCTACCTCGGCCCATCAGGACGGCGGATGTAGCCTTCCTCTTTTTGGTGTTGATTTCTACTCGGTCTAGGAGTTTTGACCGGTTGGATTCTAAAGGAGATTTTTTGCTCGGTCGAGCCCCAGATCAAGGACTTGGCTTCTGATTTCAGGTCGATTAGCCCGGGCAAACCTATCAGCCGGTCTATGGTGCATACAGCTCGGTTGTGACTACGATGCAAAGTCACAAACTGCTTTTTGCTCGGTTTAAACCCTCAAATTGGATCTAAATGAGCGTTTTGCTCGGTTTCGCCCAGAATTCATCGTGTTCTTCCTAAGTTCTTAGCCCATTCATCTACCTAAGGGGAAATGGGGGCACGAGGGCCCCCTCCTCCCTTCGTTTCCATCTCCCTAGGGTGTAAAGCATCTAAACAAGAAAAATAAGCAACAAAAAGCAACACGCAAGAACAATGGTGCAGTGAACGAAAGTGAAGAACAAGCTTGGAAAATGGCAACTGGAAATGCAAGAGGGAGGAAGAAAAGACTTACCAGGAAACGGAGGAAGGCTTCGAAAGCTCAAACACGTCGAAGATGGCAAGAACAAACGAGCAAGGAAGCAGCAATGGCGAGAGCAAGAGAGAAGGCAAAGAGAGAGGGACTGATTTAGGGTTTATGCAGGAGTGTGAGAAGCGAGGGGTTTGAGACCCCTCGTTGGAGCCAAAAAGGGGGGGAAAACCCCAAACGGCTGCGCCGTTCGAAATTCACGCGTGCCTAACAGCTGTATGCACGACCCAGTGAGGTGATGACACGTGGCACTGGCAGGGCGGCTGTCAGTACGGTTGTACGACTTTTGATGGGACAGCAGTGATAGTCACCGGCCAATTGGGATTGCTCGGCGGCAGAAGTGTACCTGATTCAATCATCGCACGGCGACAAAGTTGCTTAAGATAGCTCGGCCTGGCGAGGAGCTACTCGATCATAGCTCGGTCATAAGGTAAACCCAATCACGATTGCTCGGATGGGTTTAAGGGGCAATTGAGTGGGGAGATTTCCATCTGTTAGTACGGCCGAGCAAGGACAACGCCCGGCGTTACAGACTACGCGACGCCGAGCTAATTGGGCAAGCGACGGCCGAGCAATCTGCCTTGTCCGGTTGACCAGGTCAACCAGCAACCTCTTGGGGCCGAATTGAGGTCCGCTAGGTCGGCGAAGTTCACAGCGGAGATGCAACCGAGCTGAAGGATTGACCGGGCTACCCCGAGGATGCGGCATGGCCGGCATGCCACTGACCGCCCAGCCATGACGAAGCGGTTGCACCTGACCGAGATTGGAGATGAAACGGTTGGAGGCTGGCATGCCTCGCAACCGGTCAATCGCAATAAACCGGCCTAGGATAGCTCGGCTTTTGCAGTTGAGTTCTCGCTTGGATCCAAGTTACAAGCCGGCGGAATGTAGCACGGTTGTGTGATGGCAGTTTTCCACAAGTGTTTGGCCGGTCGTGGTACATCGGTCAAGGGTGCCACCTGGGCCAATGGTGTGGAGGAGAGGACGCCTGCTCCACGAACGCCTCAATTCCGTTAGGCAGTTCTGCATGTGTCAGAGGGAGGACAAAACCTTTACACGTGTAAGGAGGTGAGAGGCGAGCACTGCCACCTGTCCAGGGAAGGACAGAGGTAGTGCGCGCACAATCTCGGAGCTGCCAGGCAGTCTAGATATAGAGAAGGGAGGGCGAACGTTTCTGGTATGAAAATTCTCTCTGACAAGCTCTCTCTCTTCTCATCAACTTCTTGCTCACTGAACTGACTTGAGCGTCGGAGGGTTTTTCCGGCACACCACCGCCGGGCAGCTCACCGTCCTTGTTTTGCAGAGACAGACGCCGTTAGTAGAAGCTCGACGTTCAAGGCGTACGGAGAGACGTGGATATTTCGCCCCCGTACAAAATTAATAGAAATATTTAAGATGTAGTTTTTTTAATTTTTTATTGTGTTGAAAGAAATTAATATTGCTTTTCACATGCTACTTATAATTTTCTTTTTGAGACAGACTTTTCAATTCATAATTGGATTAGATCGTACTGTTGGATTCGTGAAACCCACCAAATTGTATATATAGGATATGTTTCCTAGTGATTCAACAGCAAGGGCCAACACCAAATTGCAATAAAGCTTAGCTCTCTTACCACCATTGTCGTCAAAAGTACTTCAAGTAGAGCCATGTGTTGTGAATATTGAACTGAAAAAAGGTTGAGATTCCTAAAAAAATTCTCAATAGTTGAACATCATTGTCTGTTCTAAATTATCGATTTATGCTGATTTATACTAATAAATTTGAATTGTACTGGTAGTACTGAAAAAATTATCATTAGCAAATCTAAATACACAGATAGTTTTTACAGAATGAGATACAAATATGAGACAAAGAGTATGACCATTCTGTGAAAATCGATGTCCCATTCTGTAAAAATTATTTGTCTGTCATTATGTGAAAATCATTTATGTTTATAGCACAACTGAATTGATATTCAGTGAGTTACAAGATTTTATAAAAAAATAGTTCAAGTTTAAAAAATAGTAGTGAAGTAATTTAAAATATATATCTATATATGTATGTGATCAATATATCTAAATGTTCCAACCGTTTATTCAACAACCTTTTATTCAAAATGTATTTAACAAAAGTGTAAAAATCATATTCAGTGTGTTTGGTTTGAGTTTTTTTAGATTAAGTTTTTTAAAAACTGAGTTTTTTAGGTTTCGTGTTTTTTGTTTTTGTTTTTAGTGAGTATTTTAATAATTTTAAACATTTTTTTTTACTTTTTTAGATGCACTTTACTTAGATGTATCTAAAAAGTAAAAAAATTGTGAAAAAATATTTTAAAAAATTAATAAATACATAAAAATACAAAAAAAAAAAAAACTAAATTCTCGTTTTTTTTTTTGTATTTTTTGGTATTTAGTGAATTTTTAAAAGATTTTTTTCACAATTTTTTTACTTTTTAGGTATATTTGTTGTTAGGTATGTCTAAAAAGTAAAAAAAAAATTGCTTAAAATATTAAAAAAATTCAGTAAAAACAAAAAAAATACAAAAAATAAGAAAGTAAAATTTTTTGAAAAGTATTTTTGAAAAAATGAAACCAAGCAAATTAAAAGTGACGTGCTTTGTGAAAAACTAACTTTATATTATTTTACTTGTTGGTATTGTGGGGATTTGGCTCCTCTCCACCCTTCATCCGGCCATCTTATGGACTAAGAAGTGTTACAAAACGTGGTATGCTTTTAAAAATGCAAATTATATATTTTTTAAAGATTGACAAAAACATGTTAATAATAAGTAACAAATATATTTAAGAATATTCTTTTTTTATTATGTTAGAAATGGGCGCCCATGTGGCATGACCATCTAACATTTTGAACCTGATCCAAATGGGTTTTGAATTTGAATTCAAACCTATTTGGATAACTACTCTGGATATATATCTATCATATCCTAATATGGATAGATGATATAGATATATGATATTATCTCTAGTAACTTATATGGTTAAAGGAGATAATTAGATTATATATCTTATATATGGGATATGGGTGATGTAGACAAAAACAACGTATCATCTCTGGTTTTTTCCCATATATACAGTTTCTCCCATATACTGACTCTCTCCCATAAACAACAATCAATAAGCTATTTGCACTGTGATTTGTGTGGGTGATATTCACCACTGTAATATCACCCCACTGCTGGGTTGATTGACCCGATTCAGGAAGCACTGATTTACCCACGAGATCCATCTGAGTTCAGAATATTTTAGAAAGGTATGACCTTAAATATTTTTATTCCGCTACGTCATACTTTGTTTACATATTTATTTAAAGGTTTCTATAAATCCGAGAATATTTGATAAATTTAGTATAAATTATTGATAATTCTAGAATGGTAGGCCAAAACACATCGACCCTGGTATATACCATACTAATGACAAAAAAATAAAACATTGGCTAGTACGGTATTAACATGTAGAAGTAAAAAGTTTTAGATACTTTACCCGTTATAGAGTGAGCCCCTTTTAACACACATAATAATAATACTAATAATAATAATAATAATAATTTCTAAAAAATAAGCACTTCAAAGTTCTATCATGGCATTGGTCTTTTAAACTATTGCCTTTGGTTGAGTTTTAGAATCAATTTTTCAAAACCCAAAACCAACTTTCATAAAATACAATTGAAAGCCTCATATTGAATCCAAAATCCAAAACTCAAAATCTGTTTGGTTTCAAGTTTTCACAAAATTGTTTGATTTTCAAGTGTTGATTAAATAGTTTTTTTATATTTTAGATGTATATAATCTAGATAACTTGTCCGGGGTTGTTTAACAACTTCACCGGTCCCAAGACCGGGTAAAGGAAAAGGGTTGTGTGTTAGGTAGTCGACAACCAACACGTAAAAAAGCCGCTCAGATCATTTATGACATAAAACCTAATATCTGAACCAATTAAATACTAAGTTGTTCCCCTTAAGTGACGCGTTGTACCTGTCTTCAGGTATTTTGAAAAGTGAGCAAGGAGCGCTACATCAATGCCTGGGTGCAGTAAAAAATGGGTAAAGATTTTTGCGTTTTTCTAGACGAGTGCGGATAAATAAGCTAGCCCAAGATTATAGGTTCAGAATAGCCACATGGAATATAGGAACTTTAACTGGTAAGACTATGGAATTGGTAGATGTCATGATTAGGAGGAGAGTTAGTATAGCTTGTGTACAAGAAACTAAGTAGATGGGTGAGAAAATTTGGGCAATAGAGGATACCGGTTTTAAGCTATATTATAGTGGCAAGGATAGATAGACACAGTAATGTGGTAGGAATAATAATTGCCAAGAGTCTTGTAGAAAATATAGTTGTAGTCATTAGGAAATGTGATGGGATTATGTTAGTTAAACTAGTGATTGGAGAGAATATAGTGAACGTTATTAGTACATATGCCCCTTAAGTAGGATTAGATGATCAGACAAAGAGAGTTTTTTAGGACCAAATGATGAGGTATTACAGGAGATACTCGTAGAAGAGAACCTAGTTATAGGCGGTGATTTCAATGGCCGTGTAGGAGTAGATAAACTAGGTTATGAAAGGGTGCATGGTGGGTATAGTTTTGGTGATAGAAATGAGGTTGGAGAAAATATTTTAGATTTTGCATTGGCTTCTGACCTAGTGGTGGCCAATACTATGTATAAGAAGAGAGAGGCGTATTTGATAACCTTCAAGAGTGGGTCAATTAGGAGCCAAATAGATTACTTTCTAGTAAGAAAAGGAGACCGTTTAAAATGCAGTGACTGTAAGATGATTCCTGAAGAGAGCTTAACGTCTTAACATAGGATTTTGGTATTAGATTTATGCTTTAAAGGGCAATACCAAGTTCGAAAAATAGTGAACGTCGTAGGACTAGATAGTGGGACCTAAAATTAGATACATTTAAGAATAAAATGGATAAAGAAGGTACTTGAGACTTGGAAGATAATGCTAACGCTATGTGGAACTCGATGGCCAATTGTATAAGGAGAATCTCAAGGGAAATTCTTGGAGAGTCGAAAGGAAATGGACCCAACTTTAGGAAAACTTGGTGGTAGAGGCAGGAGGTCCAAGCAGCAATAAAGACGAAAAAAGAGAGCTTTAAAAAGTGACAGAATGATAGAACTGAGGAAAACCTTAAGTGTTACAGATTGGCCAATAAGAAGGTCAAAAAAGTAGTGAGAGAGACTAAGTTAAAAGTCTATAATGATTTATACATTACATTAGATAGTAAGAAGGGAGAGAAGATGATATACAAACTTGCTAAGATAAGAGAGAGGAAAACAAGAGATTATAATTAGGTTAAGTGCATCAAGGGTGAGGACTCTAAGGTGTTGGTAAAGGATGAAGAGATTAAGAAGAGGTGAAAGAACTATTTTGAGAAGTTGTTAAATGAGGAACATGGAGGTAGGTCAAAAAGGGTTAAGGTAGGTAGTAATAAGGAAAACTAGGGCTATAGGTTTTATCGTAGGATTAGGAATTTTGAAGTGGAGTTTGCACTTAAGAAGATAAAATTGAATAAGGCTTGAGGACCCGATGATATACTTATTGAAGCATGGAAATGTTTGGGTAAGAAGAGAGTTGTTTGGTTGACTAGGTTATTCAGCAAGATTTTGTTGATTACGAAAATGTCAAAGGAGTAAAGAAAGAGTATTTTAGTGCCAATATATAAGAATAACGGAGATGTCCAAAATTACAACAACTATAGAGGAATCAAGTTAATGTGTCACACAATAAAAGTATGTGAGAGAGTGATAGAACGTCGATTGCAAGATATAACAGATGTGTCAGAGAATCAATTTGGTTTATACCTAGTAGGTCAACAATGGAAGCGATCTATCTTTTGAGGAGAGTAATAGAAAAGTATAGAGAAAAGAAAAGAGACATTCATATGATTTTTATCGATTTTAAGAAAGCATATGATAGGGTGCCTCAGGATATCATCCGGTGGGTGTTAGAGAATAAAGGGGTGACAAAAGGTTACATTGATGTGATTAGGGATATATATGAAGGTGCGGTGACCACTATTAGATCGCTTGTTGGAGAAACGAGTGAATTTCCAATTACTATAGGGTTCCATCAAGGATTAACCTTAAGTCCTTATTTTTTTGCTTTAGTTATGGATGAGTAGACACGCAATATTCAAGATGATGTGCCATGGTGTATGTTTTTTGTAAATGATATCGTGTTAGTGGATGAGATTAGAGAAATACTTAACACTAAGTTGGAGATTAGGAGAAAAACACTTGAATCTAAAGGATTTAGGATAAGCAAATCTAAGACAGAGTATATGGATTGTAATTTTAGTAACAGCCACAATGGAAGCAGAGGAGAAGTGAAGATTGAGAACCAAGAACTACCTAAGAGTGAACATTTTCATTATTTAGGATCGATTATCACAACGACTAGGGAGATTGGAGTGGATGTGGTTTACGGAATTAAGACAGAGTAGCTTAAGTAGAGAAGTGCTTTAGATCCATTGACTAAAAGAGAAGTTCTATAGAATAGCTATTCGACCAACGATATTGTATGGGACGGAATGTTGGGCAACTAAGAAACAACATGTAGATAAGATGAGTATTGCTGATATGAGAATGCTAAGGTAGATGTGTGGCAAAACTAGAAAAGACAGAGTTATGAATGAGTATATTCGAGAATGGGTAGGAGTAGTACCGATAGAAGATAAGTTGAGAGGGAATAGATTGAGATGGTTTGGTTATATACAACGGAGACCAACAAAAGCAATAGTCAAGAGATGCGATATAGTGACAGTAGATGGTAGCATTAGGGGAAGGGATATACCTAGATTAACGTGGACTAGTGTAGTAAATAAAGATATGAATCTTCTTATTTTGACTAACAAAATGGCCTCAAATAGAGTTGAGTAGAAAATAAAGATTCAATAGCCGATCCCATTTGATAAGACTTAAGGCTTGATTGGTTTGGTTTGGTTTGGTTTGGTTTAGTTTAGATGTATATAATCCAGATATACTTAAACAGTAAACAAAATATGAAGAAATCAAAAACAAATTTAATAAATACATAAAATATTAAAATTGAATTAATTTTTTAAACTCGGTCAATTTTTTTTATTTCTCATTATTCAATAAATTTTTTTCCATAAATGTGAAATGTTTTAAGTGTATTTAAATTGAGTGGATATAAAATCAAAAAAGAAGTGCTAAAATTTTAAAAACATTCATTAAAAAAAAAAAAAAAAAAAACACAGAGTGAAACTCTACCCTATAAATTAGATTAAATGCATCTAAAAACTACATTTAGATTAGATATATGAAATAAGTAAACAAATTTGACTATAAAATTGTAAAAAAGTTTTGACTACAAGACCAAAAAAAAAAAAAAAAATACAAGAGCCAAAAAACTCAAAAACTAGTTTTGAAAACACATAACCATACAAGTTTTGAATTTTCAAATTTTTAAAAATTATTTTCAAAATATACAACTCAAAAACTAATTTTGAAAACTTATCACCAAACAAATTTTAAAATTTCAGAGCTCCTTTTACAAAATTGTCTTTCAAAATTCATTCTCAAGACTAAACTAAACACATTTGAGTGGCACTATTTCCACTCCCCTATTATACAAATGCAATTTTGTTGTCTTTATTATGTTAAAATTACAATAAAACCCTTCGAAAAGTGTATCAAGTATTATAAAAGAAAGGAGTTTATTGTAACTTTAGTACAATAAGAACAAAAAATTGTATATAAAGACAAAAGTGGAGTGAGAATAGTCCACCCACTACTAAGAACGGAAGCATTTGCAACGAAAAAAGTATCATTGCAAAAAATAGTAGTATGTTTGCAATTGTACAATTTCCCTTGCCAATAAGTTTATTTGTGACTATAAAAATCGAAAAAAATAAAATTTATCACAAAATAGATTATTTTGATCTTATTTGTAACAATATAATCTATCATCACAAATAATAATAGATTAAAACGATATCATTGTGTCCAAGATCTTTGCAACCCTAACCCCTCTCATCTCTCGTCTCTTAATGATTGCTCTTTCTCTCTCACAAACACAACTCCTTTTTCTCTCACATTCAATCGTCCATCACTCTTTGGTCGTCAATACTCCATTGGTTGCCATCGCTCCACTTGTCTCTACCACTCCTTGAATCCCCTCCACAATTACTCTCTTGTGCGACACCATTTCTAGTGTGCCACTAGTGCTACCAACAGCAGAGCTTTACAGGACCACTTTACTAACACCATTGGAGCTCTATTGTCCCTATTGCCAACACTTGATCGCAAATCTTCCTCTTTTCCTTATTTATTTATTATTATTTTTTACTGTTTTTCTTTTTAGGCATTTAAAAAAAGAAGTTAATCTTTTTTTTGGGGTCCCAAACTAGCATCTCCAATGGTTATGTCAAGACAGGATTTGGGGTGGGTGTTGTGACAGCACACCTCAGGAGATTTATTCTGATCATATTTTTATGATCTGAACCGTTCATATTAACATATCATCCATATAAAAAAATTAGGTTAATTGTACATGTATAGCCCTAGATCTAGCTCTAATTTTTTTTAAAAAAATTATTCAAATCATGCTAACAGTTTATTTTTCTTAAACATAAACATGGTTTTATTATGGGTTACAAATGTCTAATTAACTTGAATTTTTGCACGGATAATCTAATCGATGAATCCTATACTATGAATAGTTCGAATCATTGACATGTCCTCAATGACTCACAACACTATGTTGTGCCTTCTAGGCACAACTAGGAGTAGGCATCGGCCCGTTGGCCCGCTTAATCCAGCCCTATTTTTTCTAGGACTTGAAAATGTTGTTTTAGTCCATAGGGCTAAGTTGGGTCAACATTTTCAGCCTAATATATTAAAGGGTTGGGCTTGGGATTTATATTTTCAACCTAGCCGACCCACTATTAAATTAATTAAGGGGCGCTTGAGCGAAAAGTCCAAATTTGAATTTCTTTTACCAAAAGGTCCAGGCATAAAACTATTCAATCCATAAGGACATGATTTTGCAAAATGACCAAACTACCAATTTTTCATTCTATTCTGCATTCTCCTTTCACGTATTATTTGTTGAAATCAAACCCACTTTCTCTCTCTATCTTGGACAGATCAAACCAAACCTACTCTGTCTCTGTCTCTGTCTCTCTCTCTTTTCGGCTTCAGCTGTTGTTATTCTTCGTGTTCTAGAGTTTGTTGAGGGGTTTGCCCGACGACTCACATCCCTTCGTCGTTCTCTTATCGCCTTTTTCTCTTCGCATCAGCGCCCCCATCATTGCTGCCGTCCACCGTCGTGTCATCGCCGTGGATCTCTTGATTCACTAAGTCATATAAGAGGGCAACGATCACCTCTAACAATACCTTTCTTCCTAATTGTTTAAACGACATTAGATTCGATCAATACCAATACCTGTCTCTAGCACATTCTTTTCCTCTAAAAAATGACATCCAGGCAGACTTACAGAGTCTACTGGTGTTTCCGATGGCGATTTAACCTCACGGATGCTGAAGCTTCGGCGAACGTCAAGGCATTGCTTGATCGGTACTCGGAGAATGGAGCCATGAACATTGATCACCTCCATAGTTTGTTGATTAAGTTCTAGACGGAAAACATGGCCTCTGTCGACGACACTCAAGCCATCATCGACCACCTCCATCATTTGAAACACCTTAATAATGTTCTTGTGAGGTTGAGATGAAGAAGGGAATGATGATGGAGTAGAGGAGGAAGAAGAGAAAGGGAGGTTACCTCTAGTACTAGTATTTATCATAATCTGATCTAGTCTTGCTTATAAAACCCTTGATTGCTACCTTTTGCCATGAAATTCATGATCTATTCTTACTTGTTACCTTCAAATTTCAACTTTTCTTAATGGATCTACTGATTCTGCGCTTAGATCTGCCTCTCTCATCTCCATCTCTCTGAATCTCTCTATATACAGATTTGTGTTCTTCATTAGTTTTTATTTTATTTTATTTAGCTGTTTTGATGTTAAGATCTAGTTAGAATGGCCTTTGTTTGAGCAAGTTCAACAATCAGTGTTGATCAAAATTGAATGGTAGGAATTGTGTTTGATGTGAAGCGCCTCAACACAGATATGTTTGTGTTGGATTTAAACAGATAAAAAAATGATGAACAAATAGTAAAATTTTGTTTGCTTTTTATGAGAACAAAGGCAGTTAAAAATTAAAGTAGAGTTTTTGTTTTTGTTTTTTTTTGTTTTTAAATCTCAATATGTTGAATAATTGTTTCAACAGATAGTGGAATAGTAGATGATTTGTTGTTGTTATTGATGTTGATGTTGATGATTGCAACAGATAAACAAAAAAGTTATGACACATACTTTCAATAGATAGTGTTTCTATAGATAAGAACAAAGAGAAACCCATAGACTTTGAATAGATAAAGAGAGAAACCCACAAAATTTGAATAGATAGGGAAAAAATTTATCACGCACCAATATTTCTATACTATTTTATAGAGTAGCAATTTGTTATTATTACCCAATTTTATAACATTAATGTGAACAAAAAATAAAAGACAACAATTTTATGAGCCAGAACTCATCAAATTCTCATAAATTTTTCATAAAGGTACTTACATTAGTTTACAATACATGGAATTATAAAGTATGCATCAAATTGCTATAAGAGCTTACACCTTTCAAGACTAAGGGTCTTGATCATAACAAAATAAAATCCTATCTCGGCAAGTAAGTTCAATAGTTGTAAACACACAACATCCAAAGGAGCTTCAATGCTCCATCTAGAACTCCATTTACTTTTCAACGAATCAGAGACATATCTTAATCACCTGGAATGTTGGATATCCAGCCCATAAAAAGGAAGTGAGCTTTTATGTCCATAGGAAATAAACTTAACACAATATATAAATGTTGAATATGATTGCTCATGCAATGCCATGCCATGCATAAGACTTTGACCTTGCTACACAAATGCTCAATGTATAATTTAAAACCCATGTTTGTCCCAACCCTTTAACCTTTATCATACCCTATAAATTCTCATTTTTTTAATAAAAATCCATAACACATATTTCAATCATCCGACATTTACTGGCTACCGAGGATGGAAGTGCGAGTGGGCACCTAACACATTTTCGAAAAACCATTTCCACATTTACCTACATTGCACGGAGGGCAATTGGACACCCAATTACATTTTTAAAAAATCTCCACTTTTACTGGCCACTGAGCATGGAAGGGCAATTGGACACCCAACTATTTATTCAACTACATCCCCTATATTTACCGGCGTTTAGTGCGGAAGGGCAATTGGGCACCTTAACAATATACCAATAGAATTCCCATATTTTTTGGCCTTCGAGTACCGAAGGGTAATTGGGCACCTTAACAGACACAATGTGTTTCCAAAACACACACACACTCACCTTTAAATCACTCAACACTTAGTCCAAAACTATGAGAATGCAATGCAATGCATAAATTTGCAAATATTCTAATTTGCTTATAGTTCAATTTAATTGCACAAGAATCCAACGAGTAAATACTGAATGAAATATCCACATTTCCATGACTCAAGGTCTTCCTCATTACCAACAATAATTTTATATGAAATACTAACTTTATATCCTTCCAACATTCCTTAATTTCCACTTGGTTCAACTTCCTTGAATCACCAATAATAACATCATATATCAAAATCATCTCATTCACATATCTCCAAAAAAAATTAATTTAAATTTCAACACAAAGGACCAATTAGTTCAAACCCTCTTTTAAATAAAAAAAAATCTCAAATCTAGGGTTTCAAGAAAATTAGGGGTTTTCCTTATTTCTTTATCAAGTCCGCAAATCATCAAATATTAGTCATTGATATGTCAAAACAATCAAAACATTGCAAACATTTAAGTGAAAACCCTATTTTTGTGCAGTAACAACTTTTTATCAAAGTTTTCTAACTCATAACAACTCATAACCCCAAAATGTTATAAAATCACACCAAATCATAAATATATGGAGCTAAGAGAATCTCCTACCTCAAAAATAAGAGCTAACAATGAAGACCCAAGTAAGAACTTTGACAAAAAAGCAATCCAATTAGTAAATATGGCGATCTACACTTCTCCTTCACTATTCTTGCAAGATCTATGGTAGATCATTACTAAAATGAGGTGAAATCTAAGGTTTTAGGGTTAGGGTTTTCGGACATGGAGGGAGGGAGGAGAGAGAGAGATAAAAAAAAATGAACAAAAAGTGGATTTTATACTAGCTGAACCCAAATAGACTGCTCAAGCGATCTTTCCACCGCTCAAGCGGTGAACATAAACTCTCAGCATTTTAGGCCTATAAAACCAAATATTGAATACACCCCCTTCACTGCTTGAGCAGTCACCCTGGACACATCAAGTCACACAACTCAACTCCTAAGACACTTCCAACACATCAACCTTATTTCCATTTAGCCTCTTACATTTATATTTTATTCACTTAAGTTTACAATGTAAATAAGAAAATTCTCCTCATTTGGATTCAAAGAAAAATACAAAAAAAAAATAAAAATCAAATTAAATCAAAAAGTGGTTTCCCTAGTTTTAGTACAAAATAATTTTTTTGACTGAAATTTCTAGGTTTTGCGTTAAAGTGAAGTGGTTAATACATCGCAGAAAAATCATATAAAATCAAATTAGACTATTCAATATATAAGGAACAATTACCACAAAAAATTATTTCCAAAATCGTAAGTCTTGAAAAATCTAATATTTTTTACTTAGAAAATTTTCAAGTTAGTCCGATCTTTTAACAAAAAACCTTTTTAATACAACCATCTTTATACGAAAAAGAAAAAGAGTCAGATCTCGACTTGAGCCATTACAAAATTGAACAGATAAGAAAAAAATTCAATAGATACATATAAATTTGAACAAATACTAAAAAAAATGAATAGATAGAAAATAATTTGAACAGATAGATATAAATTTGAATAGATAGTCAAAAAAAGTAAATAGATAAAAAAAAAATCAACAAATTAATTACGGTGGTAAAATTGGAAATAAAATGTTCTTCAAAACAAACTAGAAGACTTCTCACCAAACTATTTCATAGAGGATGGACCTTACACCAATAAAAAATATCCACTGGACCTAATACCTTATATTCTCTTTACATTGGATTTATCACCAATTTTCTATTAATTAATTATAATACATTAAAATATATATTTTTTGTTGGGATGTACCCTTTATCTATATTGAATTTTATAGAAACTCATATTTGTGGTGATGTGTAATTGAATTTATTTAAGAAATCCTTCAATTTGTACACAAAATCTTTCAATTTATAATAATGTCAATATATTTATTTAAAAATATAATATGTGATTGAATTTAATTCTGAAATGTTTTAATTTTTTTAATGTCACGACCCAAACCCGCCCCGAGAAGGTTGGCATCGTAACCGGCCAGTAATTCTAGATTACCACAGGCCTTTCCGTACAAAACATAAATAATCGGAGCTCGCGGAAGCGAAAACAAAGAAACTAATAATCCAAAGAGCTGTGAATTTATATGAACATACACTTACATGCCAAAATGTGTTAATTTACCCACTACATTACATAACATATATCAAAAGATCATATACATCACATAGGCAAAAGCCACAGATACAACCAAACATGACTCGCAAAACGACCTTTCAGGCCTAGCCCCAGCTCGGAGGCACCAAAACACCGGGTAGGCTTCAAAACGGCGGCTCGATCGAAACTCCGCCTAGGCTTGACCCTCCGAATGCTCACCTATAAATACATATATACAATAGTGAGCTAAAGCCCAGCAAGTAACGTTAAAGTAAAGGGTTAGTGAACGAATTCCGTATAACATGTATCCGTAAATCAAATCATTCATAATCATAATCAACCACATCAGGACATACATAATGGCATACTCCATAGACCATAACATAACAGAACGTCTTCCGACTAGAGTAATCAGTTCCGGGTACTGATTAAACACATATCACCACAATGAAGTGGCTAACGAGATCTCGTAAACTGGTCATGGACCTGCACTAACGTGCCGTCCTCCATGACTTGGGACTTTCCATGGATGCCATACTAGATTCGCAAATAGGACATTCGTTCACAGAAAACATTATCCTTTCAGAAAATATAACATAACATAGCATTTTTGAAACATACTTTATAGGAACATAACTTTACAGAAATGTTACTCACAGTGGGTTTCCAAAACCGGTTGCACGGTCTTCAGGGTTTGACTTGCAAATTTAAACATTACAGCATAATCTTTTAACACATAAAGCACACACACATACTTGTAATCCCATTATCATAACTTAATTAAGCCTTAGGAATGCCAAAAATGTAATGAGAATGCCCAAAACATGCATTAAAATATTTTATGAAATTTTTGAAAAATAGGTCCCCGCTCGAGCGGCAAAACCCCCGCTCGAGCGGACTGTGAACGGAGGCAGAGATATTGGATGCATGAAATCCCCGCTCGAGCGGCCAAACCCCCGCTCGAGCGGACTATGAAAATTTGGGTGGAAAAACCAGTCCAAAAATCTGCTAAACCGTGGCCTCTATTTGCAAAATCAACTTCCAAAATCAAGAAACTCAAGGCCAAAATCATTTGAAAAACAACTTGAATTCCATCTCTAATTTCACATAAAAATCATAACTTCCAAGTATTTCAAGTAAAGATCAACCTTGAATGAAGATGAAAAGTCATAAAGATGCACATAAAAGCTTTACTTCATAAATCCATGGAGATTTTCCTCAAATGTGAAAATCATGCAAGAAAACCATGATTTTAAACATATATTTCATGATATGATGCCATATATGCTCATAGATGTTCCATAGGTTAAAAACACCACATAATACCACCAATTAAACATGATTTCCCTTTCACTTCACTTATTTACCATGAAAACATGGATGAATCCACCTTATTCAAGACATTAGAAGAAGATCCTTACCTTAATCACTTAATTTGAGAAGATTTGAACTTGATTCCTCTTTTTCTCTATCTTCTTCCCCTGGTTCCTCTCTTCTCCCGACGTCTCTCTCTTTCTCTCTTCTAGATATCTTCTTCTCTTTTATTTTGAGCCAACAATGGGTCAACATCCTTATCTTATATCATATATATAAAATTGTGCCATAAACTCAAGCCAAACAAGACTTAGCGATTCAGACGAAATTCAGTCCTCAATTAAATTTCCCAAATGGTTCTAAAAATTTCCGGTATCAAATAGGCGTGTTCAATTTCATTTTCCAAACTCATTATGGTTGTCAATTTCAGTCTCGAAGTTGTAATTCCAACAGATATTTTTCTACTTCAAACAGCTAGTCTCTCATTAATTCAAATAAACACATAATTAATTATCGATAATTACGCCATACGATTTGGGGTCATTACATTTAATATATAGCTAGAGCTGCAAACAAACCGAATTGTTCATCAATAGCTCAAGCTCGGCTTGTTTAAAACTCACTTCAGCTCAAGTTGTTTAATAAATGAACGAGCTCAAGTTCGATTTTTAGGCTCGTTTATTAATTGAGCCGAGCTCCCAAACTTGGCTCAATAAGACTCGTGAACATAAAAATAAATAAATAGATATTTATTTTTAATAATATATCAAATAAATTTTTAATAATCTATTTTATTTTTCTATTTATGTTTGGTATTTGTGTAAATTTACACATTTGATTGATAAAATTTAATATTAATATAAAAACTATTGTATATTTTACTTTTATACCTTAATAAGTAAATTATTTGAAGTTTAATTTTTTTTTTCAAGCTCGAGTTTGAGTTCAAACTTGGCTCATTTATGTAACTGAGCGAGCTCGAGCCGAGCTCGAGTTCATCAATATTTGACGAGTCGAGTTCAAACTTAATTAATAATAAATAAGTTTGAACACTCAAAAGTTTGGCTCGGCATGTCTCGGATCGTTTGCAATCCTACATATAGCCTAATGAGTGAGTTTGCGATTTATAATTATTTTATAAACCGAGTTTGGATTGATGTAGAGGCCCGATATTAGGGACAGATCAAGCTTGAACAAAGACAAATTTTTTTTCATTATATAATGTCAATCCGGCGCCACACATGCCCACCCCTTGGCACAACACCAATCTAGGTTCCTGTCAAAATAACAATGCCAAAACTAAAATTTTGGCATGTTATAATTCCAATGTCAAAAATTTGCAACTTTTACTTTAGTGCCATTTATTGGTCCTGTTTGGCTGAGAACTTTTGGCTAAAATAGTCAATAAAAACAAGACTCTCGTTTGGTAAGTGATTTTTTTGAGGTTGGTGATTTTTTTAGTCACAAAAAGACAAAATAAGTTAAAAAGTTACTAAGATAAAATGTCACATTTAAATCATAATTATTTCACTTTTTCTCTCATAAAAATAAAAAAAACTAAAAAAACCAATCGAAATGAACTTTTTTTGTCCCAACCCACTTTCCAAATGAAGCCAAAATAAGTTAAAATTTGAAAATGTTACATTTAATCCATAATCATTTCATTTTTTTTTCACAACTATAAAATTGACTAAAAAAATCAATTATCACCCAA
This sequence comes from Camellia granthamiana, assembly GCA_036172215.1. Classification (NCBI taxonomy): domain Eukaryota; kingdom Viridiplantae; phylum Streptophyta; class Magnoliopsida; order Ericales; family Theaceae; genus Camellia; species Camellia granthamiana. The sequence goes on along the minus strand of CM069906.1, from coordinate 123,983,092 downwards.
ACATAATTTTTTTTTATCCAAACTAAAATAATCAAAAAAACCAAATAGTTTATTCCCAAACAGGACCTATGTTTTTTTCATAATTTTTTTTTTTGAACGATATTTTTTTTCATAAATGTTATTTGTAGGTACCATTAGGAGATAGAGAAAACTCTTGCCAAATTACGATATTTTGCTAATTTGTGTCAAACTTGTCACAACACAAATTGCTATGATTTGCCATGGAAGGGTAGCCCACCATTAGATAGCACACCATCGAAAAAATTGGGAGATTATTCAATACTTGAAGGGCATTGCTCTATTCTTTTTATAGATTTTTTTTTGGGCATATTCTTTTTATAGATTGACACTTAATATTTTATTTCCTAAAATTTTAATACAAAAGTAATAGATCCCATGGTTTAAACCTTTAATTATTGATTTGGAACGCCACCCAAATTTGCCCCAGGAGTATTGAATCATTTCTCGTAAAAATAAGTGTAAATGATGATAACACAGAAGGAGTTCGGTAAAGGGATGATTGAAGATTTTGTATATTTCTATTTATTAATATATTATCTGTGTTATATACGGATATAAATAAATAATCAAAATTAATTTTTTAGGTTTAAATAATAATATAAAATTTATCTATGTAGTAAAAATAATTTGTAATCAATTAAATTTTATTTATTTTTATCAAAATTGCACATAAGAGAAAGTTTTGATTCTGATGTCAATAATTGTGTGTTCTAAGTTTTTAATAAAAAATACATGTCATAATTTAATTGGTAAAAATTGAAAAATAAACTACAAAAGTTATATTTACGATAAAATATAAATATATTTCATTTTATAAGTTCTCAATTTTAATTTACCATATGATAATAGTAAATTACATTTGTTAATATACTATTTTTTTTTTTATTTTGTAAAGTTTAAAAATTTGTCTACTCAAAATTATAAATTGTCTGATGTTATAACTCTTACGTAAAAATATATTAGAATTGACTTGTGGTGTTAGAGTTGGATTACATATTAGAAGTAACCTAGAAGCTAATCTACTCAATATTTATGCGAATGTGATACTCGTCTAATCATTAAAAAGTGTCTTCATCTATATCCAACTTATGAATCATTCCTATTTATTTATTAAATTAGTAAATAAATATTTGTTAGTATTTTTATGATAAAAATATGAACATATGTTATGCATATTTATTAAAAATATGAACTTAAGTAAAAAAATTATACTTGACACCATGAAACGAATAGTTAGGTATAAAAAAAAAAAAGAGTTAATTATCTAAAAGTTCTATTTACAAATATTATAGTAGCTCATATCCTATTTAAGATTTTTTAAACCAATAAGTCTTATTTAGTAAAACTGAGAATATTATCAGTTTAGCACCTCATGAATTATTTTGGACCCCTCAATTTTTAGCTTTTTTTATATTATTTATTTATTACAATAATAACCTCAAATAAAATTACTAAAAAGGACATTATTAATTTTGAGACACTCCATCTTACAATTAAACCCACATACCACTGTATCATGAATTAGGGTTTATGAGAACACCCGCCTCCATCACCACCCATCCATCTTCCCCAAATCTCACCTTCAAAACTTACACACCCTTAAAATCTTAAAAACCTTTTTGCGGCAATATTCCGGCAATAACGATAGCAACCATTTGATTACCTACACTTCTACGACAATGATAATGAGTGGAAATTTTTTTAGCAACCACAACTCCATGAGATGAGAGTAGTACAACAATAAAAGTTCAGAAGAAGTTCATGGCTTTGATGATGTTCTTAGCTCAGAAGAGATTGGCCTTGTAACGGTAAGTTTCTTTAAAAAAAAATGGCAAAAATAATAAAATCTGTTCTTTATATTTTCGAGACTGAACTCTCGAACATATGACCAAAATTTGGGAATACAGGCCCGAACATTGTTTATTTGTTCGGGAACCGGTAACCGAACATTAATCACCGAAGAAAAGGATGAAGAGAGAGAGAGAGAGAGAGAGAGAGAGAGAGCAGGGACAATGATCACACTTGGCTCTTCTTCTTCTTCATGGGTTTTGTTAGGATTTTTGGAAGAGAGATTTTCTATGGGGTATGGAGGGTGTGCATTCAATTGAATAGATGAAATGTTTTCACAAGGATAATTTTGGTATTATTTGGATAGAGAAAAGAAATTTTGAAGGTTTCAAAATTTATAAGTAGAAGTCCAAAAAACTGAGGGGTCCAAAATAATAGATGAGGTGCTAATAGTATCACTCTTTTTAAAACTAAGAATATTATCAATTTTACATTGTAATATTCCAGATAAATGTTTCACTAACTGATGAAAAAACAAAACAGAGTATGAGATTAAACGTTTTTGTCCTTCTACTTATTGGTTTGATTCAACTATCAAATAAAACTGAGAACATTATCAATTTTTTTCAGTTTAAAATTGGGAATATTATCAATTTTTTTATTTTATTTTTTTTCAATTTTGCACATAAATGTTCCATCATTATATTCCTTTATAGACATAAAATTTTCAATTTTGCATAAAAAAATAATTCAATTTTTTCAAATTTTTTTTAAAAAAGTAGTTTTTTTTTTTTGGCACGTATTTTTTTTTAGTTTTTTCAATTTGAAAATTTATATTTTAAAGTTTTGAAAATTAAAATAAATGTCAAATCATCATGTTCTTTTATAGATACAGTAATGATACGTAGCTCAAAAATTTCCAAGCTCAAATTTACCCCGAATCCAAAACGACGTCATTTTAAACGGTAGTTTCGTTTTACGAGAGGGTTATTTAACGAAAATTATCTTACCGGTAAGAGAATTTTAATATATCTTACCGGTAAGAGAATCTAAAACGACGTCGTTTTGGGCAGTCGGGGGATTCAGAGAAGAAAGATTCGGGGAACAAAACATTATTGTTATAGATAATTATAAAAGATGAACAATCATTGCTTGAAGGGCAATTCCGATTATTAAAAATTTAATGAGACTTGAAGGTTCAAAAAATCTTAGATACGATTTAATCGAGTATAAGTTCATAAATTAGGACTTGTGTGTAAATACTCTTAAAAAAACTTATCTAAGATAGAACCATCTTAAATTATTGGTCATATTCTAGTCCTAATCTTACACTTAATCTAAAAAATGGATAACTTAATTAGTAAAAATGTCTAATAATAATAAATTTAAGCATTATATATAAATTATATCATAGATTATCTATTGTTGACCGGTATGAATTAGTTTGGGAGTTTCAATATTGGATTAAATATTAAAAATGAACATAGAAAATCTAATTCGAGTAATTTGTTTTTCTTCCAACAATTCTTGATCTAAGCTTATAATACATCATATTTTAATAACTCAATATCATAAAAAAATTAATCTTGTAAAAGAGAATTACATTTGGTTTAAATACTCAATATCATTAATGTTTACATGCTTTTCTTCAATCAATAAAAAATATTTATAAATATTAAGAGAAGTACATTTGAAAAAATTCTAAAATAAAATTTTAATTTTAAAACTTTAAAACCTACACATTTTCTTTGACTCTATCACTAATATTTGAGATAACAATTAAAACAAATTTCAATCATTATTACAAAAAATATTACCCAATTAAATTAAAAAAATAATATTAATTCAATCATTATTTGATAAGAGTTTGTAATATATGACTTTAAAAAGTAATATTAATTCAAAATTATCAATATGAAAAATATGTACCTAACTTTATGTTATTTTTGATTCATGAATTTAGATAAGAATTTGGAAAGAAAAAAGAAGAAGATAAGTGAAATGTGAATGAAATATAATTATATTTCACCTCATTTTTTTATTTTTTTTATTTTTCCTTTCAAAATCTCTATCCAAAATTATAAACCAAACACAACATCAATGTTTGAAAGGAGTTTTAAAATTTTTTATTGTATTGATATACACTATCTAAAAAAAAAATCTATATAATATTTGGTACAAAAAACAAATTCTTAAAATAGATCATTAATCACATTATAAAGAAATAATTATTCCATAAAATACATGCTAGATAGGGCATGTACTCATGCTACTAGGATAAATTTAAGTTCAATATAAAGTATGAGTTAGTTTGGAGTGCTAAAATTAGGTTAAATACCAAACATTGCTTAGAAGCCGAGTTTGAGTTGATTTTATTTTTTGACATTTTATGTAATTTCTTTTTTTATTGAATTTGAATTCAAAAATTAGATATGATTAGATAAGTCAATAGTTTTAAATTATATTTATTTTTTAGTTTCTAATATTTTAAAACATGAATAATGTTTTGAAGTAAATATTTTTATAATTTTAAATTATATAATACTACTAAATTTAAATTTAGAATTTCCTTTTAAGGATTTTCAAATATCAAATTAATGTGTCTTAAATGTGATTAAATTTATTTATTTGACTTTCTACATATAAATATATATTTTTTAAATTTAAAATTATAGATATAGTTAAATTCGCCAATAGTTGTATGTCACTTGTATTTCATAACTTCTAAAATTTTATATTAAGTCTCTTAGACCAAGAGTTTTTTTTGCTTGGTAATGGTATATATATAGATAGATATAGATCAGAGTATACTCTATATATAAGAAACACACTAATTGATAAATTAAATATTCACTGAATAGAATTGAAACTAAAAATTATGAAAAATATAATTATTGACTTTTTTTTTTTTTTTGATCGGCAAATGTTAGTTGTTAGTTGTTAGATTAGCACCTATGGGAGCAAAGCTCCCCACCCTTGGCAAAGCACATAAGTGCTTGCACTTCCTTAATTCAACCCCCCTAAGGGGAATTGAACCCATGACCTCCTTGGGACTAACCCCTAAGGAAGGCATGGTGGCCAACTAGGCTAAGCCTAGTTGGTTATATAATTATTGACTTTTAAGGACTACATATATAAAATCAATAAAAGATACAATTCTTTTTTATATTTTATTTTTAATCTATATGAAAGAGGTATAATCAATCAAAAACTCTAATTTTTTTTTTAATAATATTGACAATTTAAAAGATTATATTTGAAACATTGATTCATTACATGTCTTAGAAATAACAAACATGTAAAAAATCTCACACCCAATCTTAACACCGAGGCCAACAACTAGTTATATACCTTAGAATTTAAAGGAGGCATTCATGATCATCTTCACATATGAATCTAATTTATTGTTGTTCCCTTGCTAATAGAGACGGGACAAACGTGGAGATTAAGCTTGAATAAAAGGAAAAAAAAAAAAAAATTTAAACACCAATGAAATATTAATAATCACCATTTTGAAAGAGAGACGTAAAAAATATTTATTTTGGTAGAGATGAAAATGTTTATTGTGTAAGTTTCCTTTTTATTTTGAAAGCAATGAAAGATTTTTCTTGTGTAAAATTTTTTTTTAGCTAGGTAAAATATATAGTATATTTATATTATAGAAAACAGTTACTTAAATCATGTGGATTTTGAAATTTAAATCCCTAAATGAAATGTGAATTCAATAAATTCTTTATTAACTATAATTTTAAATTTTAATCTTTATTAGCCAATGATTTTTTTTTTTCCTTTTAAAAAATAACCGAAAAACAACATAATTGAATAGGAGTTTTGAAACTCCTAGAGCTCTTAAAAGTTAAAAACTCTATTTTCTTTAATATATAGTATAGATGTGCATTTATTCATAAATCTTTTTTCACTTTCACTTTCACTTAATCCAAATTATTTTCTTATATTCTAATAATTTTTTTGGATGACATAGTTACCAAAATATCCCTAATAATAATAGGATGATATGCGCATTAATGTTCACATGAATGTTTCATGATATGAATATTCACACTGTTAAATTTATTTAATGTGCATGTTTACACCATAGAACATTTAAAATAGTTCAAAACAATGCACACTACGTTGCTAAGAGGTTAAAAAATATTTATAAATGTAAAATTGTTCATAAAATAATTATGTTTTGATGGATTAAATATCTAAAATAATAGGACTCATTGAAATATAAGGAAATCTTATGGATTAATTGAGATACAAAGACTTAGAGGATTTAGTATATTCTTTATTTTTTATTTTTTATTTAAGAGTTTAATTTAATTATAATTTTATTTTTTAGTATTTGTTTTACTTACTAGATTTTACTAGTTAGTTAATATGCCTCTTATTTAATAGTTTTATTAAACTAGAATATGATATGATATTGAGTATATTAATTATTGTGATATTGATTTGGGATTCGGATTGTTTAATGACTTGTTTGGCATGTTTGAAAAAAGACAAAAAGTCAAAAAGTCATTATTCTATTTAAGTCACATCATATTATTTAAGTCACATCACTTCTCTAACACATCACTTCAAAACCAACTCAAACTCAACCCATATTTCATAAAAAATAAAAAAGTACACTTATTTAGATCATCCTAAACAACCCCTAAGTTTTTCTTTCTTTCTTTCTTTCTTTTTTTTTTTTTTAAAAGTCAAATTGTCTAATCCGTATGAAGGAGGCAACCATACCAATTTGATTCAAAAAATATCAGAGGGAGATTTAGACAAATTAACTTAACCATTTCTACACAAGTTAGTCGTTGGAGAGAGAGAGAGAGAGAGAGAGAGAGAGAGAGAGGATGTGCATGGTAGTTGAATAGAGGAAGCTTAACTTCAAGGCAATGGGGACTCTACAACCAACACCACCACCCATTATGTGGACACATTAGGTGAGAGAGAGAGACTACTATCTCCCCCCTCATTTTCATTCCATAAAAACCAACCCCAAACTTACCATACCCCTCTCATCAGTCCCATTCCCATCACCACAGTCACCACCACCACCACCACCACCATGGAAGCCAGTGCCGGACTAGTTGCCGGTTCACACAACCGCAACGAGCTTGTTGTCATCCATGGCCATGAAGAGGTACATAACAGACATTAACAAAACGTACATGATATGGATAGATAATTATTGAATTGTGAAGATGACTAACATATTTGATTTTTGGTGATATTGGTGCAAATACCAGCACAAGCCTTTGAAGGATTTGACAGGTCAATTCTGTGAGATATGCGGCGATGGAATTGGTCTGACGGTGGACGGAGACTTGTTTGTGGCCTGCAATGAGTGTGGTTTTCCGGTGTGTCGCCCATGTTATGAGTATGAGAGAAGAGAAGGCTCCCAACTGTGCCCTCAGTGCAAGACCAGATACAAACGTCTCAAAGGTACTACTAACAAAACTCATCAGTCATACTGTTGTTGTTGTTGTTGTTGCTGCACCAATATGATTAGCACAACTTACTACACAAACCAACACATCCATCAACTTACCAAAAATTATTACAAACACATAAATCATTCACAAAAAGTGTATATAATGCAGTGCTGGCAATACTGTATTCTGTGTGTTGTGAGGCAACATGCCAATACTGTATTTTGTATATTTTTCTGAAAAAAATAAAAAATAAATAGTGTTTATGGGCTTGCTGCTAACTTACACAACTGAAGGAGCGTCAATGAAAATGAGAGTTATTACCGTGTACATCCTTAAAAGGGAGCAATACTGTATTACGTAACATAATCACAATGGACCGTAACAAACAGCATAATATATCGTAACTTTTTTTCATTAAAAATGGTTAGTAACATTTTCACTACATTATTCATAACATAACTACAATGATTTGTAACTTTAGTGTACCTCATAAATTTGTTATTTATAATTTTCATCACCAAAAATGATTGGGAGCTCTAATAGGGGTGGGTCTCACTGTGATGCGATGTTTTAGCTTTATTTTTTTTATTTTTTTGTTCTCTGCCACATTATTAAAGTTCAATTAGAGTTCCAAAATTAGAAAGATTTATTATTGCTCTTTTTATCACAAAGTAGCACAACACAAATCATAAACATTTGTAATTTTCACTACAAAAATTTGTAGGGAGTATGCATGGTAGCATTTTCTATGGAAAACCCAATTCAGTTGTCTAATCAATGGAAATTACATTGGATGATGGGGATTGCAGTGACAGTAAAGAATATAATTGTACTAGAACTAGAATCAAACACTTATACATGTTTTTTGATCTTTCCTAAAAAAAACAAAGGGAGCCCAAGAGTCGAGGGAGATGAAGAAGAAGAAGATGTGGATGATATTGAACACGAATTCAAAATTGACGACGAACAAAACAAGAACAATCAACTTGCAGAAGCCATGCTTCATGGCAAGATGAGCTATGGAAGAGGTCCAGAGGATGATGACAACGCCCAATACCCACCTGTCATATCTGGTGGCCGCTCCCGCCCGGTAAGCAAACACGCTAGTTCATACATGAATCATATAGTATGTCTTTTGCTTAAATTTTGATCCAACACTAAAAAAAACTATAAAACATTCACGTAAATGCAGGTTAGTGGTGAGTTCCCAATATCAGGTACTCATGGAGATCAGCAGATGCTATCTGGTTCGCTACATAAACGTGTGCATCCATATCCAGTCTCCGAGCCTGGTAGGTTTTCAATTTCCATATACCCATCTCAAATATGTTTTGTGAAAACACTTCCTCACAACATGTTTTGGGTTATAGTTTCTTCCACATAATGCATATATATGTGTACTTATTTAGTGTTTTCTACATGACATGATGTGCGAATTAGGAAGTGCAAGATGGGATGAAAGGAAAGAGGGAGGGTGGAAAGAGAGGATGGATGACTGGAAATTTCAGCAAGGCAATCTGGGGCCCGAAGCAGATGACTTGGTCGACCCTGATATGGCCATGTATGCACCAAAGTTCTTCCAATATTGCTATCTCAAAATAACATTTTATACATACTAGCTAAAACTATTTTTTCTCAACAGCCAAAAAAATTTATTGAGAATCACATACAACCAAAATATTTTCTCAACAGTCAACATAAATATTTTAGCAAAGAAGAGATTTCATTGATTAAAAAAGACTACACGAGGAGTACACTGAGATTACATCAATAAAATGAGAGCAAAGAGAGTGGGAGAAAAAAAAAAGCTGAAAATAATTTGTACAAGATGTAAATAACAACAACATTTTATTGTGTTTCCATTTTTCTCATAAATCATCCAATACAATCATCAATAAATGCAGGCTAGATGAAGCAAGGCAGCCACTCTCAAGGAAAGTACCAATTGCATCTAGCAAGATCAACCCATACCGGATGATTATTGTGACTCGACTTGTTGTGTTGGCCATCTTTCTCCGGTACAGAATCTTGAACCCAGTGCACGATGCCATTGGGCTCTGGCTAACTTCTGTGATCTGTGAGATTTGGTTTGCTTTCTCATGGATTCTTGATCAGTTTCCTAAATGGCTCCCAATTGATCGCGAGACCTATCTTGATCGCCTTTCTCTCAGGTGAAAACACTTGGGTAACTTACATAGTTACACGTCACAAAACATAACAGTAAATATCAATAAATTCCAAAGAGAAACTAGGTTGAATCTATGTTGTGATCATACAAAATTATAGATCAAAAATTTGTATTGCAGGTATGAGAGGGAAGGGGAACCAAATATGCTAGCTCCGGTAGATATCTTTGTCAGTACGGTGGATCCCATGAAAGAACCTCCTCTTGTTACTGCAAACACAGTTCTATCAATCTTGGCAATGGACTACCCTGTCAACAAAATCTCGTGCTACATTTCTGATGATGGTGCTTCGATGCTTACTTTTGAAGCACTGTCGGAGACTGCAGAATTTTCCAGGAAATGGGTTCCCTTTTGTAAGAAATTTTTAATAGAGCCTCGAGCACCAGAGATGTACTTCTCTCTCAAAATTGATTATCTCAAGGACAAAGTCCAGCCAACATTTGTCAAAGAGAGGAGAGCAATGAAGGTTTGAATCTTAAGACTCTTGATTTCATCTCTGGTTAAAAACTGAAAACAGTTTGAATATTAGCCTCTTTATTTGCCATTGACAGAGAGAGTACGAAGAATTTAAGGTTCGGATTAATGCGCTTGTTGCAAAAGCCGTGAAGATTCCCCTAGAAGGGTGGATCATGCAAGATGGAACACCATGGCCAGGAAATAATACCAAAGATCATCCGGGTATGATTCAAGTCTTTTTGGGTCACAGTGGGGGCCTTGATGCAGAAGGAAATGAGCTTCCCCGTCTAGTCTATGTATCTCGTGAGAAGAGGCCTGGTTTCCAACATCACAAGAAAGCCGGTGCGATGAATGCCCTGGTAAAGATCACTAGCTCTTCTAATTCTTCTGTTAATCATGGAAATAAATTCACAAAATATAACTAAAATATGGAGTATGGTATTTGATCCTATTGATTCATACCTGCAGATTCGTGTATCCGGAGTGCTTACCAATGCTCCATTCATGCTGAACTTGGATTGTGACCATTACATAAATAACAGCAAGGCCGCCCGAGAGGCAATGTGTTTCTTGATGGACCCACAACTTGGCAAAAAGGTTTGTTATGTTCAATTCCCTCAAAGGTTTGATGGCATTGATAGGCACGATCGATACGCCAACAGAAATACAGTCTTCTTTGACGTAAGTCCCTACAAGAAATGACAACAATAAATATTAACTGAAACTTATTTCACTCAGATTTAGAGTACAATTAAGAAAATGTTATTTATTCACTTTTTCTGTTCTTCTTTGGCAGATTAACATGAAAGGTCTAGATGGAATCCAGGGTCCTGTGTATGTCGGCACAGGATGTGTCTTCAGAAGGCAAGCATTATATGGTTACAATCCTCCAAAGGATACAAAGCGCCCGAAAATGGTAAGCTGTGACTGCTGCCCATGTTTTGGACGCCGCAAAAAGCTTCCAACATATTCTAAACACGGTGCAAATGAAGAAAGTGCAAACATTCAAGGTTTTTGACATTCTTTACTATGACAAACTGGCTGCATTGTTTCCTAAATTAATTTCTTCAGCCTCAACTATACATGACTTACATTCGTTTTGTGATCAGGATTTGATGACGACAACGAGCTGTTAATGTCCCAAATGAATTTTGAAAAGAAGTTCGGACAGTCTGCGATATTTGTGACTTCTACCCTAATGTTTGAAGGTGGGGTCCCTCCTTCCTCAAGCCCGGCAGCCCTGCTGAAAGAAGCCATTCATGTGATCAGCTGTGGTTATGAAGACAAAACTGAATGGGGTACTGAGGTAATATATCAAATTATTCATAACAAGCATATCAGAAGTTTTTGCAATGAGTTTCGCAAAGCCTCCCATACCCCCTAATTCTAACTGCACTATCAATTTAAGCATATGTGAAACCAACAATTTCTCGTTATTTAATGAGCTGCAATTCCTGATTTATCTGTATCAGCATTATTCTCTATAATATTACTATTCTGAAAACGAAAACATAAGCATCCAAGTGTCTCATATGACAACATTTAAGCCATCCATTGATTCATATCTTTGATCGTTCTTGACTGTGCAGTTGGGTTGGATTTACGGCTCTATTACAGAGGATATCCTAACAGGTTTCAAGATGCATTGCCGTGGTTGGAGGTCCATATACTGTATGCCAAAGAGGGATGCATTTAAAGGGTCTGCTCCTATCAATCTATCAGATCGTCTTAACCAGGTGCTTCGTTGGGCTCTGGGTTCAGTTGAGATTTTTTCAGCCGTCATAGCCCAGTTTTTTATGGCTACAAGGGAGGGAAACTTAAATGGCTTGAGCGCTTTGCATATATCAACACAACTATCTATCCTTTCACCTCCATACCTCTACTTGCATACTGTACGCTCCCCGCATCTGCTTGCTCACAGACAAGTTCATTATGCCAGAGGTACTAATATAATCCTTCTTCTTACCAATAACTTATGTTACATGAACCCGGGCATGGGTGTTGGGTGTCGGTGTGTATCTAGAGGTCGAATCCAATAAACCTCAAATTTAAGGGTACGTGGGCTCAGCAAAGAAGGGTCATATTTTTATATATATTTTTTGATAAATAAGGTATAAGTATTATTGAAAGAGCATCAAGGAGATGCAAAATAAGTGAGATAAAATGATGTTATATGCAACATACATTGTCAAAAAGGCATGTTACTCATTTTATATTAATTAGACAACAATATATACATATAATGATAGTGTTACATACAAATATATAAGAAGTGTTCGATGGAAAGTATCGGACACATATCCCACAGCGTTGTTCAAGTGTTGGGTGTCCATTGTCCAATTCAGGAATTAGTTTATTTTAAAGACTCCGTGTAACATAGCCAATAACACATTAACTAAGGAATGTCGGACACTAGGAAAAAATACCACATAGTTCCTTTCCATGTTTTAACACGTAACAAAATGGATGCTTAAAAGTTCATTTTTTCAGAGGCAAGTATGCTTACATGTTCTCCAAATTGCCTTTTGATTGCCTTCTATTCTGTTGCTAGAGAACTGAATCTTTATTCATTCTGAATCCAGATCAGCACCTTTGCCAGTCTCTTTTTCATTGCCCTATTCATCTCAATCTTCACAACGGGCATTCTTGAGCTGAGGTGGAGCGGAGTAAGCATAGAAGAGTGGTGGAGAAACGAGCAATTTTGGGTTATAGGTGGTGTGTCTGCACACCTGTTTGCTGTTGTACAGGGTCTACTCAAGATTTTGGCAGGTATTGACACAAACTTTACTGTCACATCCAAGGCATCAGACGATGAGGACTTTGGAGAGCTATACGCTTTTAAATGGACCACCCTACTTATACCTCCAACCACAATCTTAGTCATCAACCTTGTTGGGGTTGTAGCTGGAATTTCAGATGCCATAAACAACGGGTACCAATCGTGGGGTCCACTGTTTGGAAAGCTCTTCTTCGCCTTTTGGGTCATTGTACATCTCTACCCATTCCTAAAAGGTCTAATGGGGAGGCAAAACAGGACACCCACCATTGTTGTTATATGGTCAGTGCTTTTGGCTTCTATCTTCTCTTTGCTTTGGGTCCGGATTGACCCATTTGTGATGAAAACAAAGGGGCCCGATGTCAAGCAATGTGGCATCAATTGTTAAAATGTTTCACTTTGTTTCTTTTTGAGATTTATGCTTATCCGGAGAAATACATGTAAATTTTGTATGTTTACCGGTGTGATGTATGTACCAGCAAAATGGAGTTGCAGAAGAAAGAATAAAACCAGAGGGGGAGAGTTTTGTTTAGCTGAATGAATTGTACTCGGTTTTTGTATGTGAATGAAAGAAAAATGTTGCACACAGTTATTTTGAGCAATAATTTTATGAGGTGTATAGATCAACTCAAAAGCATATTCATCAGAAACTTAAGTTTTTTTCTCACTATTACACCATTCACATTCTACTTGTAAACGAAGGAATTTAAATCCGTTGACATAACAGACAAAATGTTCGAAACATAACATGATGACAAAAAAAAACTTATCATGCTGAAATGAAAACAGATTGAAGTGAGTACAATGTACCTTTGGCATCCTCAACTGAACTGAGAGCGTCTCCGTAATCAACAACATTACATTCAAAATAAGGACTTCCTCTGCAGTACAAAATAGGACACTTACAAAACCTTCAAGAGAAATGCACCAAATATCAAATACTAAAAGAACACAAAATATGTTTGTTTAGCTTTTTCTAAGAGAAAGGTAAGGAAAGAGGGAAAAGACGTTGCTTCTAGTTGTAATTAAGAGAAGACCATGAAGCCAAAAGTAGAACTCAAATAATATTGTGGGATGGTGCAAGATCCACTGTTGTTCAAGCATACTGCAAGACATTTATAATAGTTACCCCTTGAAAACTGTTATGTCAACAAATTAATGCAAGCCAATTAGCTATCAGTTGATTTTATGATGTACAGAAACTCAACCACTAAACAGAACTACATCAAAACTGAAAACTGCAGTTCCATATTTTGCTATGTTACGACTTCCGAATTAGCCTAGAAACAAAGCTTTCCAGATGGTTCTTTGACACAAATTTAAAATTTTATACTTGTATACAGCACATTGATGAGTAAATTTTTGGTTTGAAAATGTAAAAACAGTTTGACAAGCTTGTTGAACACACTCATCACCACATCCCAAAAAGATGACAATGATAACATGAAAGAACAAATTCATCTCTATGAACACTGCCTGAATAAATAAATCTTGAATAACACAAATTTGGTAGAGGAAAAGTTTAAATACTTTGGACACTGCAATAAATTTAAAGCTTTGAAAATAATCCATAAAAAAAAACCTGTTTGTGCAAACAGGCACCTCAAACAGCCATTTTCCAAATCACTGTCCACATATTTAAAACATTTCTTCATCTAAATAACAAAGATGAGAACTTGGAACTTGGAAGGAAGAAACCCATCTGGCATGCTGATTCTCATCCCAAAATTTAACAAAAAGCTTGAGATTCACATGGAACAAATCTGAAGAAATAATTTAAGAAGATTCAAGTTAGATTCCAATTGGAGTTTGTTGAATTCATTTTGTTTTCTTAAATAGACATAACATAACTCTATTCTCAATCTCACAGCACTTTGTACCAGCACATCAAACAATGCCATTTCATTCAGGCTATGATCCACAGATGACAAGAAATCTGGTGCATCTTTGAATGAATACAACATGTTTTGGTTCGTTCCAAATAAGAAATTTGAATTGTATAGTTAGGATCCAGCAATATTTCATGATTAACATGCAGGAACCCAAATTTCCTTCCAATCATATTATCTTTGGCCAGTGCAATGGTGTCTTCACAAAAACTTCCACTATGATGGAATCCGGGAATGAATTTTAAAATTTTTCTTTCTTTTTGATTGGCAACCTGACAATAATGAACACATCAAGTAGTGCCGGATAAGCTAGCGATGCATAGATTGATTGATCAAGAGGAATCTCAAGAGTGAATTTTACAATGCCACCTCCTTGTTCTGGCATGACTTAGGTCATCATCTGTTTAAACACAAAAACCCAGTCCACAGGCAACCATATTGATCAAAATGACTTTAAGATGTAAATCCCAAATCCCAACCCAGGCATTTTTCATTGGTGAAGAAAAATTTCAAAAAAATTCACCAGTAATCTAAGCAAGAACACACACCGTCTTTGAAATGATGGAACCTATTAGCATCCCTTACAACTATAACTCTTCCTGTGATGTTGGATATGAATTTCGTAAAATTATGACAGTCTAAACACACCCGAAGATTCTTGATGATCCGGATCTCCGTTCCCGGTTCAGAAGCTATAAGCCCAAAAGCAATGGCCAACTTCTCACTATGAACCTTCACCATTAGCTCTTTCTCTTCCTCCTCCACATCATGCAATGCTGTGATAGTCTCTGTCTGAAATCCAGCCTCCCTCATCTCTCCCATCAACTTCTCTAGTTTTGAGTAGATTGCAGCTGCTTGTGGGTGAGACTGGTCACTGGATGTAAAGACATGTGGGGTCCCATTAACCTCTATAAGGGTACACCCGGGAGTCTTTGCCAGATTTCTCTTCTTAACCACCTGTCGAACTGAAGCAGCCTGAGGATAGTTCCGGTCAGCTGAGTATATGTTAGAGAGTAGGACATAGTATCCTACATTTTGTGGGTCCAATTCAAACAACTTATCAGAAGCCAACTGTGCAAGGTTTCTATCCTTATGAATCATGCAAGCACCAAGTAATGCACCCCACACAGCAGGACCTGGCTCAACAGGCATTCTTTTGATGAATTCCAAGGCCTTCTCTAATTTTCCAGCTCGACCAAGAAGGTCAACCATGCAAGCATAATGCTCAGCCAAGGGCTCAAAACCATGGTCATGGACCATTGAATGGAAAATCTCCTCTCCTTCTCTCACCAAGCCAGCATGACTGCAAGAATACAAGACAGAAAGGAAAGTAACCCCAGTTGGGGAAATCCTTGAATCTACCATTTCAGTAAAGAGGTTAAGTGCGTCATGTCCATGCCCATGGAGGCCATAACCAGAAATCATGGCATTCCAGGTGACCACATTCTTCTCCTGCACAGTGTCAAATAACCGCCGTGCCTCCACAATGCTTCCGCACTTTGCATACATGTCAATTAAAGCAGTTGACACATAAATGTTGGACTCAAAACTCTCTTTCTTTATTAAATCATGGACCCATTTCCCTAGACTAAGAGTTCCAAGTTGAGCACATGCTGATAGAATACTTGTAATTGTGACAGGATTTGGACGGATTTCAAACACCTGCATCTCCCGGAATAGAGATATTGCCATTTCCGTTAGCCCATTTTGGGCATATCCTGAAATCATAGCATTCCACGAAGCCAAGCTTTTCTCTGGGGAATCATCAAAAAGCTGCCTTGCAGATTCAATTTCGCACAATCGACTATAGACAGTAGTTAAAGCAGTCGATACTGAGGGATTTGAAACCATACCAGACTTCAAACAGAAACAATGAATTGAATGTGTTAGATCCAAACGACCAAAGGGAGAAAAAACAGGAATCAAACCTACAACGGTGCTTGAATTGACTCTCAATCCCAAAACAAGCAATTCTTTAAAGAGCCTCACTGAAGACTCAGTCTCATTATTACAAGAAAACCCAGAAATCATTGCATTATAAGATATCAAATCAGGGTACCCAATCTGCTCAAACAATGACCTCGCAGTGAAAATTTCCCCGCATTTTGAATACAACGAAATCAAACCCGTAAGAATATATTCATGACAATGAAACCCAACCTTCACTGTCAAACACTGAATCATCATCCCAACTCTCAACTCCTGCAACTCTGCTGCAGCTGGAAGCACTGCAGTCAACGTTGTTGAGTCGAATTGGGTCCCACCTACAACCATATCACAAAAAACCCTCATCGACTCGCTAAAGAAACAATTTTTCACTAACCCAGAAATCATTGTATTCCACAAAACAGTGTCTGGATTGGGAATTTCATCAAACACCTTATACGCAGATAAAACCTTAGAAAAATTGAAATACATATCAACAAGAGCAGACCCAACAAACAAATCCGAGCAAAACCCATCAACAATTGAATGGGAATGAAGCAACAAACCCACTTTCTCAGACAAAGATGACGATGCAGATACAATAAAAGCATAAGTAAAGTTATCTGGCTTGAGGGTTGTGTTTGTGCGAAGGTGAAGATAGACAGAAAGAGCATTGTGAGGTGAGTTGTTCTTTGAGAAGCCTCTGATGAGGACATTGAAGAGGAATAGATCAGGATTGGGAAATGTGGAACAGAGGAGACTTGCGTGGTGTATGTGATTGAGGTCTGAGAGCTTGTGGGTGAGCTTAGTGACCGTTATGAGGTCGTTGTGAAGACCGTTGAGGATGATTTGGGTGTGGGTTTGGCTGAGATGAGAGAGAGTGGTAGCTTTGTTGATGAGATTCAGAAACAAGTTCCGATTGCAAATCATCTGTTTTGGAGAATGACAACAAAACTACCAACAACTGGCGCCCAAAAAATGTACTGTATTTACTTCCATTTAAAATTTAAATGCTATATAGAAAAAATTCTTACATTGTAAGGTAAACTATCAATAGGTCTTATTTTAGAGACTTATTATCCAATAAGTTTTATTTTGGAGACTTATTATCCATTAAGTCCTATTTGATATAATTTATTAAGTAATAAAGATAAATTTATCAGTCTTTTTTTTTATGAATAATTTTATAGTGATAAATTTATCAGTATCTTTGTTTTATGAATAAATTTTTAGTGATAAATTTATCACTCTCTTATTTTTATAGTGTTAAATTTATTAGTTAGGACCTGTAAATAAATAAGTCTAGTTAACAGGACTAATTGGTAAGTACTCCTAAATTTTATTATTTAGGGCAAACATTGGTCCTCATAATTGGACTTAATTCCTATAAAGTCTTATTAAAAATAAGTCTTGGTAAAATTATAGTTAAAAATAATTTTTTTGTGACAATTTTTTTTATATTACTAAAAATTGACAATTAGTAACTTTTTTTTTTGTTATGATTTTTATAAATTGTCATAAAATTTACAATTAGTAACGTTTTATGACAAATTTTTTTCTATAAGACCTATTAGATAATAAGTCTACTTATTAGGACCTACACATAAGTACTCCTATTATTTAGGCCCTTCGTTTGTTTCGACGTAATATATATATATATATATTTTAAATGAATTTTACACAAAAACAATTTTTATTTTTATTTTACGGTGTTTGGTTGATTCTTCAAATAAAAATATTTTATTGCCTAAGAAAGAAGTTTTGATTTAATAAAATGTCATTTATGATAATTTAGTGAGTTAAGATATTTATTTGAAAAAAATTAAATATGTTGAAAAGGCAATGAATAGAGTCAACTTTATAAAAATGATACAAAAATATATTCTTTAAAAAATGTTTTACATGCTTTTTGTTCAACCAAATAATGAAAAATAAGTAAAATATTTTTCACAAAAATATTTTATGTCAAAAAAAATGAATATTAATTTTGTCCCCAAAAAAAATGTTTTCTTACTTTATTTGTAATTTTTTATTTTATTTTGTAGGTTGTGAGGTGTTGGAGTAGTGTGATTAGGCCCAAAATGAGTCAATTAAGAAGTAATTTGACTGTGTTTGATTAGTGTTATTTTACTAACTTGGTAAATATTCATTTACATTTATTAGTGAAATTTTACTGATATTGACAAAATTAATGAAGTTTTATTGAGTTTTGAAGATAGTAAAATTTTTATTGAAATGAGTTTTTCGGGTTTGAAAGAAAGATGGCAATGGCTATGTATTAAACAATATTATTAAATGCATACTAAAACTAAATTAATTTTGTATTTTGAAATACATTTTATTTAAAAATTCTAACAATATATATATATGTCCCACCCAAGATAAACTTATTCTAAACCATGCATCAAAATGGGAAATAGAGGATCTTAAATGAATCAATTGGAGAGGACAACCATAACATACTCTCGTAGTCGCAGGGTCGGCCTTGCGGATAGGCCCACAAGGCCATGACTTAAAGTTCTTTAAAATAGACTAAAAAAAAAAGGTCCCTTCTATTATAATTTAGTGTAATATATTTTGTATATTTAAAACTCAAAAAAAATTAAAGAAACCCAAACTAACTTAAAATAAATTGACCCATTATAAAATTGAAAGGCCCATTCAAAAAAATTAGTATTGTTATTCATTGAAAATAGACCTAAAAATGGGTTCCTCCTGTTATAGTTTAGTGCAATATATTAAGTATATTTTAAGTTCAAAAAAAATCAAGGAATGCCCAAATTAACTTAAAATAAATTGATCTATTAAAAAATTGAACGGCCCATTTAAAATAATTAGCATATCCATTAAAAATGATTTTGTAAAAAAAAAATTAAATTATGCAAGCATGATTGATTTATTTGTTTTTAAAAATGAATGAAGAGCGAGAATCAAACGATACTTATTAATTGTTGTAATGTAATGTTAGATATTTTTTGTGATTTTGACACAAATATTGTCTTTTACTTTCAATTTTTTTTTTTTTTTATTCAATGAAAAAAAAAATGTCAAAAACCCTAGAAATTTATTAGTTGATTATCGACTTTGAACCCCAGAAATCTCAAGGTCGGGCCTACCTCACTGCAAGAAAATCGGGAATTAGTGGCGTTTATAAAACGCCGCTATAGGCTTGAAAAACGCCGCAAAAAGATAAAACGACGATTATAAAATTCATCGATGATGCAGCCGTCGTTGTATCTTTGTGACGTTTGAAAAACGCCACTAAAGACTTTAGACGACATTTTCTAAAACGCCGCTAATTCTTTACAGCCGTTACCTACGCACGTTAAAGGAGTTATCGTTAAAGGAGTTATCTCTGATGTCATAATGACGACATTTCACGACGTTTTTAAGAAAAACGCCACCATTTCTTTCATTTTTTTGAAAAAAAAATGAAAAATCATAATTAATGATCTTTTGACTTTTGTTCAAACCAAACCTATATCATCCATCATCATCCATCACCATTCTCAAAATATATATCATAATGTGAATGAGCATTCATTTTTTAATTTTCCATAAAATAAATAAATAAAACCCCTTTAAATACAATATGACAATACAAAATCATAAAAATAATAATATTCAGTGTGTTCTCCAAATTCTCTGAAAATAATTTCATCCACAGCTCTCTTCAGCTTCATCAAGTCATCAATCATCTTCACCAAAATGATGATTATATACCTGAATCATCCAATTCCATTAACATAACTTCAATAAACTTGAATGGTTGAAAAATCTACACACTCTTGCATACCATGTCAAGAAGGCTAGAAAGATAAGAAATTATGAAATTTGCAAGTGCATGTACAATGAAATTTTTTTTATTTATACATTGTATTCACAATATGTGTACTTTGAAAGTTAGGTTTCATCAAACAACCATTAATATAAGATAGAGCAAAAGCATCAGCAACCATGAGAAGAAAAAATCAAAAAGTAATGTCAATTACAAACTAGTCTATGTTTATTTACAATAGGTTTACCAGTCACCACAGCGGGTGAGTAGCCATGAAATTTCGATCCATGTCATTGTCTGTTTCAACACACGACAATCAAAAATGAGTTTAAAATTTCAGCAAACATTAGAAAGCATACACATGGAAAGTACTCAACAGCATTAGTTATTAACCTAAACAACCATTAACATCTTCTAATGCTGCCTTCTTTACAGAAGCAATCAATTCATGTAAAACTTGAATACTGGATCACATCATCTCCAACCTTGATAACAAAAATGTTAGCTATTTGTTATCTCTTTATCTTTAATTTTCACTTCTCTATTAACATCAACTACAAAGTGATTTCCCATTGTTCTAAAGACTAAAGGTAATCTTCTCTGTATTACAAATTTATCAGACGTCCCCAAAGGGACCCTATTGTTCTAAAAGTAATAAATATAGTTTTTTAGTCATATTACCTTTTTCTTAGACATGTTAGTTTATGCCAACACATGGAAGGCCACTATCCTTGTCTCATTGGTATGGATGATCACAATATTTGTCAAGGATCAGATAACTACCAGAATCTGGTTGTTTACTGACATATACAAACAAAACTTTGAAATACTATGTGTATTTCTTAGTAGCAAAAATAGAAAAAATCACACAATCAAAGTCTTCACATCTGATTGAGAACAATGTGCACTACAGATACCTACAAAAAGCTTACAAATACCAATGAAGCCAGTTCAAAATCATAGTGCGACCATATATAAAAATTAGTTTGTGTCAATCATTGTACCATTCACGGATGCCTCTGAAAGGATATCAGAATTCAAGCTAGAGAGAGCTGTTAGCACCAATGGGTGAGAAGCAAGTGTAGAAGCAGGGATCCTGAAACAAACAGATATTCAAACAAGTTATGAGAGTTCTATCATGTAAACTAGGGTGGGGAAGTTGTGCAAAATGGATATCATAATCACATAAGAATTTAGAACATCCACATAAACAGCCAAAAATACCCAATCACAAAGCTTTCAATTTCCCAAGAGTAACACAGACACATGCATACAGAGAGAGAGAGAGAGAAAGAGAGAGAGAGAACTATCATCCCAAGCAAACGTACATATCTGCAAACCTAACCACTACTCTCAAGTATAGAGTTATCTACATTTCTAATCTAATAAGAGATCCTTGTTGACATACTTGGCAAAATGCACATAACCAAATACTTCCATTTCTAAGACAACCAAATTTGGAGTGCAAAGAACAGAAATCCACACCTATGTCTTAGACGAAGCCAAGAAGCAAATGCCTCAAGAACCTGCCATGTAAAGAACAGAAATCCACACCTATCTCTAAGCCAATTTACAATGCCACCATCACCCCAATCTTTAGCAGGAACATGAATAGCCAATGCAGCCACAGCAAGGCTAATCTAAAAGGTGACAAATTTTAGCTGGACATATCTTTGTATTTACATTCCAAGTTGTGTGTGCGCGCACAAGAGTGTATGTGGTTGTACAGAGAAAACAACAATACCTGGGTTCTAACTTTAGGGGGGCCTTTGTGAAATGTTTTCAATAAGCTCTGCATTTACAACCATGTGAAAGCTGGTAATCAGTCAAAGAAACTCTTTTGCATCACAAACATGAATCAACATATGCACACAATTGCAAGAAAACAAGTTTACATGCACTATACAGAAACAGCAGCATATAGACAAAACTTATTTACACTACGAACAGTTGAAAATTAGGGAAAGAAACAGTGAGGGAAAGGGGGCACTAGGTACACCAACGTTGGCGTATTTTTTTTTTCAGATTGCAGGATCTTGCTCAAGATATTAGGATTCAAAATACAAAGTTACAAACTGCCCATCTGCAATCCTCACACGTCTTTATAGTGGATAAGAAAGAACACTACTGCAGATTTATCAAGAACGAAAAGGATGGAAGAACAAGCTAAGCTTATAAAGAATCTATGTAAAGCATAACTTTCAGTTCCCACTAACTATGGTATAGCATTTGCCCCTTTCAATTAGCAAACATGTAGATCCCAAGGCTCCCCCAGTAAACAATGAAATTATAGATGGAAATGGCACTACCAACAAATCATATGATAACTTATGTCAAATTCTGAATGAGAACCTCATAAAAGTGTAAAAACTATAAATATTCTTACATTTAACGAATCCCGTAACGGGCGAAAAGCTTCAGAAGGCAGCTCTTCAAAATCTTGTTGTACCTGTCCATCACAAGCAAAATGCACTATGATATGTGAAAAGAAAGGCTGCCTTGATATACCAAAACCTATAATAAATGCAAATCGAAAGACATATTCACAGGTGAATAGCATTATACAACAGTAACCTTTGGTACAAATCACAAATGCACAGATAATGAATAGCAGGAGAATCAGATTACCTTGCTTCTGAGGGTTTGAGAACAAAAGATTAAAGTTTCTTGATTGCTACTAGCATCATGAAGTAAATTATCGGAGACCTAAACAAGCAATAACATATTAGTAAATCTCAACAATTAAAAAAAATGAGATCCAACCAACACATGATAAGAACAGAATCAAGTACTACAATGAATATGTATCATGTTAGCGCATCCGAGGAATAAATCTCAACAATTGATGTGCTTTTTTTTCCGTCGGCTAGAGAAACCCCAGTGATGGCAGATGCACCACATATTTTACGCATCACTAATTATAATAATATTTAATGAAATTTATTCATCAATGTACATGATATACCATGTGTAACGTTGTCACATCAGTTCATAGTGCTACAAAGGAGAGACAATGATTATTCACCTATGCATATATCTGGTCAATACACATCAAAACTATGCTATTAAGTTTCTCATAAATATTTATATCAAAAAGCTAATATAATTCAGTACGATACATCAAGATACAAGAAAAGCAAAATAAATTAGATTGTCATAATGTCTTTATATTCAAATGAACCAAATCATAAGAAACAGGCTTATGAGACCAATATGAACCTTGCCCAGACACTAGTTAACAGATAAATATTGCCTAAGCAACACGTTAACGGAGCTGACACTAGCCCCCAAGCTCTTAAAAAAACCAAACTAAGGGAATATATAATCATAGAAGCTTCAAGGAGAGAAACATTTGAAGAAAAGCAACAAACGAAACATCTATAAGCTTAAACGTTGAGTTTAACAAGAGGTTTCTACAGCAATCATGGAGAAGTAATCAAACATAAACATATTGCCTAAAAAATGGAAACAGTCAACAGATCCACGACTCATAAGAAATGGACAAAAACAATTGTCCCAATGGTAAGGATGAAAAAAGATGATATGGCTACCAAGTAGGGAAGTTGCACAACCATATTTGAAGCCAAAGAGCAACAGTTAAATTACAGTAAGTCCTAGTAATTAAATATTGAAGGAGTATAGCTAAAACTGCAGGATCATTCTAGCAAAATAAACCTTAATAAACCAAATTGATACAAATCATCAAACTGTGACAATCTCCAAAATCAACATATAAAACTTTAAATTCACAAAGGTACCTCACAAATCTCATTGCCTCGCTGAAACTCTTCCAGCATCACATGCAATGTGCTTGTCGACACATTGTAACTAGAGTTCATGCAGGGATATGCAGGAGTTATGATTGGCATCAGGTGCTGCCTATCCCTGAAATTTCTCCTGGGATCCCAAACAGGAAGTCCCAGAGAACCATCCTGAATAGGACATAACATGATAGGATTTGGCCACCACCAAAGGTTATAGACCTTGAAGAACCTTGAGACCAACATATTAGGTAGTGCATTTGGGTAAAGTTGGCATATACGAGCAACAAGTAACGCCCAATTGATACCACCAAGAAACCTCGAAACCTGATTGTGACAGAGAATCACACAGCATATGTAGTCAGAAATGAGACACAGCAGCAAGAACAAAGAAACATTAAGAATGAAAGAGCATCCTCACATTTGAATAAACCCCACGTCGCTTTGCCCAGAGTCTCATACATCTGAGTGTAGTACGAAAGCTTTGACCATGACAAAAATAAACACAATCAGCAACACATACAAAAAGCCAAATTTATGAACAAAAATATTCAATCACAACCTGAATATTTGGGACCAAACGCAAAATTTGATCAGTCACTCTGCATCCATTGAGACTACGAATTGTCTGCTCATCTACATTCTGCAGTATTGAATCTTGTGAAATATCCAAGTCCTGTAACAGACAAACATATTTAGAGATGAAAATTGAAACCTAAGCAAGAGTTTATTTAAATGGAACACAGATCCAGATCGTTACTGTGTAGTGATGAAAACCTCTGAATCTTGAGTTCACTCATAGCAAGTCTAGATCAGACTCGATGAATAACATGCCCTATAATGAAAATCAAAACCGTAATCAAATGTAAATACAATAATTTTCAATAATAAATTTGAACATATATGAAAACTAGTAAATCAAATACAAGATTGCTACCATGAAAGCTCTGTATCTCAAGTGAACTTAGCAACTCCAAATCACGAGCAATTGGATACCTAAATCCATGAAAAACGAAGACCTAGATCGGTAAAGATTAAGGGAAACCGAAAAATCTCGAAGGAAAATATTAAATCCTAAGCCCTAGTGCACAAATCGAAATCGAGATCCAGATTGAACAAGAAATCGTTGAGATTAGAAGCATCAATCTCTCTATAGATCTATAAACTCCAAGAAGTCTTCATTGCTGGTTGCATCCACAGCTCCTTAATTAGGGCTACTGAGAGAGAACCATTTTAGAGAGAGAGAGCCCTTTGGAAATGTTTTTGAATAGATATGGGTTAAGTCTCTGTGAAGTTAAACAAACTTGTCTCATTGAGACAATCAAAAAGGCATCCTATTAATTTAGGTGATATCACTTTTTGAAAAGCGTGTTTGCCATTGAAATGTATCACAACGTTTTTTAAAAACGTCTTGGTAGAAGCGCCACCGTAAGCAACTTTTTTTGTAGTGCCTGCCTAGTCGTCCTAAATGGGACTAAAAAAAACAACAAACAAACAATGAACATGCTCTAAACTTGACTTTCAAACTAAGGGATAGAAAATATAGGTAAATTTTCACAAGTTTTCAACAATTGCAAGAAGAATTTGCGCATGCTTGTCTCTTTGTCAAGCCAAACTAAACCCTAATAGTATATATGACATCACAATCCCATCGTGTCCCTGTTGCCATGGGTAATGTAATCCTAATGTGTTGTTGTCATGGTGTTCTAATTGCGACCGCAAGTCAAGTTGAACTAACTATAACCCACCAAGTATAAGTATATTAATAAGAAGAGGAAAAAAAATGTCCATGAATTTCCTTAGTAATAGCAAACAAACTGAAAAGTCTCTAGCTTGAAAATCGAGCAATGTGAAAAAAGAAAAAAAAACACATACTTCGATAGCATAAACATCATTATTAATATTATTATTATTTTCTTTGTGTGTTTTAAGCCTCCTACTGCATCCTCCTTTTGCATGAAGCAATTTCAATACAATTTACATGAACCAATTTCAATGCTATTTTCAATACAATTTGCATGACCTTAATTTCAATGCTATTTGAATGGACCACATGTTATAAATATCTCTAATTACATTTCAGTTTAAAAGCACAAGCAATGAAGCAAGAATGTGGAACAAATCATTTGGACAGTAGTAAGGTTGAGGTTATTTGTTAGTTGGTATCGTTATCATTTTGAAGGTAAAAAATAAAGAATAAAAAATGCAAATTTGGGATATTTGAGGAAACCTAATTATACTATGAATTTATTGATGGAATGAGAGTGACCACACCATGATTCGGTGGGTCTCTCCACACTCAATCATAACTCATTTGATTGGTGATAAACCTTCCCACAGGAAAGGAGAACAATTTTGAAGCAATAGTTTGAATTTGAAAGCCAAAGAACACAACTCTTAGACAAAGCCTTCTGACTATTGATGTTGTGAAACAACACCAAGAGTTGTGTCCATTATTAAAGGTCACCATGATGTATATAAATACACATAGTTGTAGTGCTATAAAATTACTTCAATATTACAAATCTTTCTTATTTGCTTTGTTCTCGGATTGTCGACTTTCTTGCATGATAAACACCCTGACGGGATTATTGATCATCGCCGTTGTTGGTTTATTCTTACATCTATGAATGAGAGATTTTGATACATTTACCAATGGGGTTGTAATTTGTGACAAACAAACTAGCATAAACTGTTTCAGATTCGTCACTTTTATTTCTTGTCAGCGTTTCCGTTTTGACCTAAAAATAAATTGATAGTCACTTTTCAATAATATACTTTTACACATGAAATATTCTAAAATCACATAATAAAAAATACCAATAAAACACCCTAAAGGATACGTGCAATTTAACTCCAGTCAATCCTAATTATAAGTAACGTGTTCTTCAGAACAACAATTCTACTATCTTAAAAATTCATATCAATAATTGTTCTCCTCTAGGGGAGTTATACAATATAAACAACCCTAAGGAAGTAAAAGAGAAAGAGCAAACACGACTGAGGTAGAGAGAGACGAAAAAAGTAGTACAAACACTGATGATGAATATGTTGATGATCAATCATCACCATCATTTGTGAATATCCCTCTTCATATCCTCTTTTCCGAGATCTTCACCAGACTACCCATCAAGTCTCTCTGCTGATTCAGGTGCCTCTCTAAATCAATCCGATCTTTTACACTCAATAACAGCAACGGCTCTTTCTTCCTCGATCTCCATCTCTCTGGTTCCCAAACTCGTCCACTAACCATGTATAATCTTTAAAATTGTAAAAGGAAGTGCGCTTTCCCTAAATTTCAGTAGGGGAACATGGACTCAGTCTCTTTCCTTCTTTCCTCGAGATCAGTCCGATTCAAACCGGTAATAGTTAGGCAACCCCTAGTTTTATTACACGGTCCCACTAGGAAAGGGTAGGTTCTCGAGTGAGACCTTCTCTACAATAGAATTCGGCCTTTGAGGTTGGCTTCTATGAGGGAGGTGGTGCAAAGGAGTCTCGAGGGCTTGTTAAGGAGATTTGGATGCAAATGGCAAGAGAAAAGAGAATGGAGATTTCAATTATGGCAACCCTGATATGCCCATATCTTAAGAAATCGACTAACTACCCCACATTATGGGTTATTCGACTAGGTATACTTCTTGTCCTCATAATTGCATAAGAGCATCTATAGTGGAGTTATTAGAGCATGTGTTACTGTCAGTTGTTATTTTTTAGCTAGTCATTTTCTGTTTTTGCTCTCACAGTGGAGCTGCTAGTATGTGTGTTAAAGCTGTCAGTTGTTAACTTGTGTTAACTTGTTTGTTATCTTCAGCGAGGGTTTTAGCTAGCGAAGGGGCGTGTTTTTGGTCTTACCGGTTGACCGGCCGGACGTCTGGCCGGCTGACCGGTCAACGGCAATTTCTTTTTTTACTTGTTGGGATATTTTTTTAGACTTGAAATTTAATTTTGGACTTTAAATTTTTGATTAAACTAAATTATTTATTTATTTTATTTATTATATATATATATATTTAACACACACCTTAACATACCCCTTAACACATGCATTGTACCACCACTCATTCTCTAAAATTAACAAACTCTTAACACATCTTAACAAACAATTTTGGGTTCCACTTCTATTACTTTTTGTCATATAACACACCTTAATATACTTTTTTAACTATCCCATTGTGGATGCCCTAAGACCTTACGTGAACGTAAAACAAAATATATCCAAAAAATCTCTCGAGTGACTTTTATTTTCTCTGAAAAATCATCCAAGTACAACTACAGCAAAAATACCTTAGACTAGTGTCTAAGGCAAGTCAGTAGTCAATAATGGAAGTTGTTGGAAATCGTCAAGGACAGAGTCTAGTGAACAATGGAAGTCATTGGTGACCAAGACTAGTGTTTAAGGCAAGCCAACAACCAACGATGGAAGTTGTTGGTGACCAAAGTAGACCTGTTTTTAGACCTCATGTGAACATAGAATCTTTGTCATTTTTAATAAATTTATTTAGGGACCACCAATCTGTCACGACCCCATACTGCCCTTAACATAATAATGTCGTGATGGTAGTAATGTTAGATTACCGAAGGCCAACTTACAAAGATTTACACATACAGAATATAAATATGGGCATACATGTGCAGAAATAATAAATTTAAATCTAATTAGTCCATAAGAGTTATGCATAGATTAAACAAAATGGCATACATATTAACATGATTTTACAACTTGGATACAATATAAAATAAACTTGATATTACATCTTGATCAAAAGACTTCTCAAGCCAAAACATACAAAGTTAATGATCTACAAAGCTACGAAGTACAATCTTCAAGATGATACAAAAATATGAAACAAAATACATCTTCAACAAAACTTAGGCGATATCGCCTTCTTGTTCATCACCTACATATATATATGAGGGGAATGGGTGAGCTGAAAACTCAGTAAATAATACAAGTAATAAAGGTTGAAATGAATGATATTCGAGATTTTATCAAAACAATACATATCATAGCTTGTAACAAAATCAAGGATGAACCGAGTTCATCAATCAAAGGCTTTCAAAGTTTCAAAGGATGTTTACTAACATTTACATAATACAACGGATGAACATTCATTGACAAAACAAAGGAATAACTGACCCAGAATCGATTAGACAAGCTACTCGTCGGTAGCAAAAGAGATCTCTCAAACAAAGGTACTAGTGATATTAAAGTTACCTAGTACACAAAGACCTTTTAAAAATGTCATCAAAACAAACATAATACTTGATACCAAACTAACGGATAATCATTCATGCTTGATCAAATACTTTTCAAAACAAAGTAAAGCTTTTATCCAAAACATTATAATACAACTTCATTAAAAATACCACTCACAATGGCTCTTCGTTCGTGGAGATAAAGACAAAGATCCAAGTCCTACAAGTACATAGTAATTCTCATTGAATGCATTTCAAGAAGGCAAAAAAGAGATGCTCAAAGATGGTTATGCATTACACTCTCAAAATAAACTTCCAATGAGTATAACAAATCTTGGCATTTCTCTCTAAAACTAAATCAAAACAAAGCAAAACATGTGTTGAGAGTTAAATCAATGTTTTTCTTCTTGGAAAAGCATGTGAGGTACAAACCAGGTCAATGAATAGATGCACAAAGATGAACTAGGCCGAAATGGCCTTGCTTGGTGAACTCAGGAGGTCTTGGCTGAGATTCCACACCTCTTGGTCGAAATGTGGGGCTTCCCGTCCGAGATGTGGGCTACCCCAACCGAGATGTTACAAGGTGGTCGGCCTAGATGAGCAGTGATCGGCCTAGGTGTGCATGCAATGTAGACTAAAGTGCAAATGATTATGCAAAGTAAACCAAGGTGAGATGCAAAGCTTGGCCTAGGTGTGAAGGTTGTACAAGAGTGGGTCTCGGTGACCACACTTAGGAAATAATGAAATTTGAAAATTTGGGTTTCTCCTTTAAGAACATGTACATAAAGAACATGAATGCTAAAATCATAACTTCTTATTCAAAATCTAAGGCTCTGCTTGGTTGTGATTTGTAAACGTGTTTCTACACGTGTGTTTGAGTATGATGTTTGGTTATGGTTTTGAAATCAATTTTCGCGAGCTCTGCAAAGAACTCTGTGCATCAGGCCGCGTTTTTTGTGAAAATTTTGCCTGAGAAAGTCCACCCGGATGTCCTTGGGGATGTCCACTCGGATGTCCTCTAAATTCCAGATTTATTTATTTTATTTTATTTTTTTTGCAATTGATTTACATAATCAGGAAAAATATTTTCTGAAATTTTTTAAATTTTTTATGTGCTTTAAAATAATTTTGAGTTGTATGTTTAGTTATGAGTTGTAAATTTTTGTATCATCTATCAAATGTCACATCAACAATTCCCCACTCAAATCAAACCTCTTTTCCAAAACTATTTTCAAAACTTTTTACCGAACAAATTTTCTATACTCAAATCATAATTCTACAACACACAAACTCAAAATACAACTCATACTCTCAAATCACATTTACAAAACACAACTAAACGCAGGCTGAGATTTCATGATTTGAGTTAGAAAACATGGACCTGGGTACCCATACTTGAAGATTTCATAAAAATAAACACAAAAACATAAAACTTGTTACAAACTTTTGGATTAAAACATGATTTTTTTTCAAGAACACAAGAACATCACTTTCTCTTTTTAAAACAAAACTTTAAATCAATGCATGGCTCATGAATCATGCTAGATCATATAATGTGATCAGATTAACATAAAGAACAATAAAAGTAGATCAACAATCTAACCTCAAAATACAAATCAGATGGTTCAAAGTCTAATAATCAAGCTTGGAAATCTAGCTTTCTCCAAGAATTTCTTTTTCTTCCTAGCACTTCTCTCTCTTCAAGACAAAGATATGGAAAATTGTAGACACCCAATTTTTGATCACCCTTAAGACTTGGGCGCCTCAAGTTGATCACTCGATGATGAAAGTTATGCTGTACAATCTTTCGATTTCTTCAGTAAGAAGAGCTTCTAATCCCAACCTTACACCCCATTTTAGACCAAAACTATTTTAGACTAAACCCTCTTTTTCAAAATGTTTCTACGATGTTCCGAGACTCGCATTTCGTTTAAAATATTGCACTTTTGGTAAACCAAGCAAGGACAAAGTAGAAATAAATGAAAGGGAGGTGAACTCTTTGAAAAATCTTTAAAAACATCTTATTTGTAGGTTTGGAGTTGGAGGAAATAGGAGGGGAGGGAAGAAAACTAGTTTGGGAAAAGGTTGAGCATCAAACCGTTAAGAAATAAATGAGCAGCCTTCACCAAACAGACATATCTCTTTGTACAATTATAATTTAGATCTGAGGCTACCACCATTGGAAAGTAGATTTCCAGGGCTTTAACTTAGACTCAAGAATCACCTAAAACAGAGTCCGGATGAGGGAGATATGTCCGTTTGAAGTTTGGCTTGGAAGCAGATTTTTGTGTATGGCCGGCCACTTTTTATGTATGGCTGTACAAGTATTTGGCCGGCCAGCTAGGTGTCCCGAGAGGCAGTTTTTTACAGCCAAGTGCCCCAACAAGTGTACAGCCGGCCAGAAGAAGTGTACGGTCGGCCACTTGTGTTAAAAAATAAATATTTTGCTGCCAGCTTTGCAAACTGTCCCCACAGGTGCATGTACTGCACCAGCTGTCTCTATACTGATATTTCCGAGATAGTCACATGTTTTTCTATATATAGATGACCTTCCCTCTTGGTTTTAAGGTTAGAAAAAATTTCAAATGCTCCAATACTTGCATAGCACTCTCTCTCTCTACACTTCTAAACCAAGAATTTAGCTCTTCTTGCTGAGGTTATTAAGCTCAAATCTCAGCTCTTGAGAGTGTAAGCTTTGTGGTTTGTGAACAAAGGAGTTACTCCTCTTCAAGAGGTATAACTTTGACTATCTTTACACTATTTCTTCCTTTTCTTTTCTTGCTGTTTTTAAATTGTTTTTGGACTGTTTTATGGGCTGAAACTTGCGGCTTAAAGCTATCAAAGGTGGAGGGGTTAACTACCATTCTTTGTACTTTGTCTTCTAAGCTTTTACTCTTGTGTTTCCCATCTTTTCATCAATTTTTTTTGAGTTTTATACCACTGAATTTTAGAGATTTTTAGAGGCTAAAAATGTTGTTTTGAAGTCCCAAAAATAGAGGGGCTAGCCACCCCTCTTTTGGCTTGTTTGCTAGCTTAATTACTCCATTATTTTAGCTTGCTTTTTTAGCTGTGTTTACCTTAATTCTAGCACTGTTTTAGCCTAATTTAGGACTATTTTTATGTGTTAGTTTCATTTATACTTTGTATAATATGCTTGTAGTGTAATAGTCTTCATAAGTTTGGTGTTTTAGGCATTAGACACCAACCTATTTGAGTTAATAGTATTTATTTCAAGCTTTTCATACTTGTGTTCACCTCTAATCACCTCTGCAACCTCCATCATTTCTTGGCTTTTTTATCTTTTTGAGGGTTGTTTCAACCGAGTATTGTTTAAGCTTAAGGAAGAGGTCACTCCATGCTTAATGGTTTAATCCCTTTATGGGTTCATTACCAAAGGCATGACCTCACTTTCATGCCCAAACAACTTCTTGTTTGACACTTCTCTCTATTAGTGGACTTAATGCTCATCTTTAGACTAAAATGACTAATGAATGGAAAGGTAATTAAAAGAGGTAATAAAATTGGCCTAAGAGGTAACAAGATAATAAAATAGTTTGGGGTTCAATCGGACGTTAATTGAACCCCTTGAGTCTTGAGTCATTTCATACCCGCTAGTGATGAAAATGGTTCAAGTTTCAAGTCAACCGCTTCCCTTGATTAATATCATGATAGGGAGAGGTTTTTGTTGGTCTTTTAGCTTCATTTATTAAGCTTTTGTCCCTTGATCCATAAATCATCATGCAATGAATTTGCGTCGATTAATGGTTTGTGAATCGAGCCTATCCCTCCTTTGATCTATTTGATGATAAGGAGAGGCAGGGTGGACAAACATCCCCTGAAAATACTCTGTTTGTGTTCTGTTTCTTGTCTATTGCAGCAGGGTAGTAACAATAAGTAGTGGCCGGCCAGCCACTTTAGTGTACTGCCGGCCGGCCACCTCTTCTCAGCCAGGCAGTGTCTTTTTCCTTGCAAAAAAGAGCAAAGGCTAAGGTGAAAACAATGCAATCTTCTAACTGTGAAACTGAATCCTTTTGGCAGCCAAACAAAGGACATTTTCGGGTGGAAAAATCCGCATTCATGCATGAGCTAACCCTCATTTCTCCGAGCCCCTTAAATTATAAACTTGTAATAATTAATTGGTTAGCTAATTAATTGTAATTAATTTGTTAGTTTAATTCTAGTTCGGCTAATTAATTTTGTGCGTACTTAATTAATTAGCTTCGTTCAAACTTGTAATAATTAGCTAGTGTAGTTAATTTATTTCATTTTGTTTGTAATAGTTAGTTAATTCATAGTAATTAGCTAGGATATTCATTCGGATCCTCTTGTGTGAGAGCAAATTGTAATATTGTGTATGTCTTTCAACTCCTATTCTTTCTCCTTGTTATCACTACAAGAAAACTTAGCAAAAAAGACGGAGCTTTTAGCGACGCCGCGCCCCCCGTCGCGAAAAACGGTTTTTTGCGACGGTAACGTCACCCGTCGCAAATAATGTCCTTTAGCGACGGTAGTTACCCGTCGGTAATGAAAATTAGCGGAGGGGTCGGAAATGCGGAAGTATTAGCGACGGGAAAAAAAACCGTCGCAAAACCACCTTTTTTTGAGACGGCATATCTCATTTGCGACGGGAATGTGCCGTCGCAAAAAATTATTAAGTCAAACGGCGCCGTTTTTAGGAAGTTCTGCCTTATATTTGCGACGGCTACAGCATACCGTCGCAAACAGTCAAAATAAAAAAGCCCCCCTCTTCTTTTTCCCTTTGCCGCTCGATCCTTCCTCCCAAATCCCTAACTTCACCCCCAAATTTCTCAAACGGGCTACGAGCAAGACACAGCGGTGGTGCGGTGGTGCGGTGGTGTGGCTCCGGCGACGACTCTCTCTCGTTCTGCGTATGCTCTCTCTCTCTCTCTCTCTCTCTGTATATATATATAGATGAATGTCGATATATATATATAAATCTGTATATATATGCAATGTATATAAATCTATATATATAGATCTGAAATCTGTCTATATATATATATAAATTTGTGTATATATATATAAATCTGTCTATATATATTTTGTTTCAATCTGTCTATAAATCTGTCTATATATATATATAAGCATTGTTTCAATAATATTTTGTTTTAATTTGATGAATGTCGATATATATATAAATCTGTATATATATGCAATGTATATAAATCTATATATATATAAATCTGAAATCTATCTATATATATATATAAATCTGTCTATATATATAAATCTGTCTATATATATTTTGTTTCAATATGTCTATATATATATAAGCATTGTTTCAATAATATTTTGTTTCAATAATATTTTTTTTTTGGTTCATAAAATAAGCATTGAAGAACTCATTCTTGTTGGAGTGAGAGAGGTTTAACTATAAGAAATAAGTAAGTATAATTTAAAAAATAAAAAAATTGCAGACAAAAGATGAAGAGAAAGACCAATTCATGATTGTTCACTACCTTGCATTGCATGTGGAATTATGACAAGAGATGATAAAATATAAATCATTCTTACTCACCATCATGCATAACATGCTACATATCATTCATAGCCCTTATTAATTAATTTTTAATTTTTTGTTTAAGTTTATGTGGGGTCACCATTAGGGCTGGTCCATCTGTGAGTAATCTCTCCCTATTTTTCTTTAATTCTATGTCACATTAATTATTTCCATGAAAAGATGGTGAAAAAAGGTAAAACTTGTGAGTAACTAAGACTATGTTATTCACACAACAAAAGCTAAGACCATCTTAAATTTTTAATTTAATTAATTTAAACCTTAAATAGGAATTTTAGACATTTCGTTAATTTGCCAAATAGGATGTCGAGTGAATATTTATGTCTAGGTATTATATTTAGAGTTACTTTGGTGAGATATTTTTGTGGATGTGTACAGATGATGGATAAGAGTTGGATTGATTTGCCAAATAGGATGTCGAGTGAATACATTAATGGGATTGATGAATTCCTTGTGTTTGCCTACACCAATAGGGTTGAAGGTTCGATGATCAGTTGTCCGTGTAGGAAGTGTGAGAATCGATACTATTTTGTACGAGAGGGTGTACGGGAGCATCTGATTTTGAATGGTTTTTTTAAAAAATACAAACATTGGATTAATCATGGGGAATCTTACGTATCTCTGCATGGTAATAGAGAGAATGAAACATTAGCTAATTCAAACATTGGGGATGATATGATTGGAATGATACAAGGGGCTATGGGAAATCCACATGCCGGTACAAGTGCTGAGGGTGATGAACCACATGGGCCTGATCCCCATGCATCTGAACCCCAGCTCGGTCCAAATGCAGAGACTGCAAAGTATTTCAAACTTCTTCAAGATGCACAAAGTGAATTGTATCCGGGTTGTCAGAAGTTCACATCTTTGTCATTCATTGTGCGACTTCTACATTTGAAGGTGCTTAATCAGTGGACAGACAAGTCTGTTGACATGTTGCTTGAGTTATTGAATGAGGCGTTCCCGTTGGGTGTGAAACTCCCGGACTCATATTATAAAGCTCAAAAGGTCACAATAGATTTGGGCTTCACGTATGAGACGTGGGATGCATGTCCCAACAGTTGCATGTTGTTTCGACACGAGGACGCCAATCTTGATAAATGTGTCATATGCAACAGTTCTAGATGGAAATCAAATGGTGATGGTGGTTCAAATGTTCCTAACACAGGTGGCAAACAAATAGCTGCAAAACAGATGAGGTATTTTCCTTTAAAATCAAGGTTGCAGAGGTTGTTTATGTCATCCAAGACGGCCAAGTTAATGAGATGGCATGCAGAGGAACGAACTGATGATGGTGTCTTCAGGCATCCTGCTGACTCCCTTGCATGGAAAGATTTTGACTGTCGGAATATTGAATTTAGTAATGATTGCCGAAGTGTAAGGCTTGGCTTAGCATCTGATGGTTTTAACCCATTCAGGACGATGAACATAGTTCATAGCACTTGGCCTGTTGTGCTCATTCGATACAACTTGCCACCATGGATGTGCATGAAGCAACCATTTCTAATTTTATCCGTGCTTATTGACGGCCCGAAAGGACCTGGTGACAAGATTGATGTGCATATGCAACCGTTGATTGAGGAGTTGAAAGAACTATGGAATGAGGGTGTGTCAACATTTGATGCATCAACAAATCAAATGTTTCAAATGCATGCAGTTTTACTGTGGACAATTAGTGATTTTCCTGCATACGCAAACTTGTCAGGATGGAGCACTAAAGGAGAATATGCATGTCCTTGTTGCAATAAGGAAACTACATCGTGTTGGTTGAAGCATAGTAGGAAACAATCATACTTGGGTCATCGCAGATTTTTACCTACTGGCCATAAATTCCGGAAGGATAAAGTATCATTTGTTGGTAGGCGGGAAGTCAGACTCAAACCAAAATTGTTGTCTGGAACTGAGATGTTGCTACAATTAGAATCTGAGGGTATTTTAACCCAATACAATAGGGATGACCTTAAGAAGAGGCATAGGAGACAGGTAGAGAAGGAGAAAGCTGGACATCGCACCCATAGTTGGAAGAAAAAGAGTATCTTTTATGAATTGCCATATTGGGAGCACAATCTAATAAGACACAACCTCGATGTGATGCATATAGAGAAGAAACTTGGCACACACGACCGCCTAGGCACGAGAGACTTGTGGGAGAAGACGGGACTCGAATCGAGTTCCCGGTTTGGGAGTTAGAGCCGGATTTCGCTTTAGGCAAATTACTTCCTTAAGAAACTTGAATTCGAGGAGTTAACGGCCCGAAATCACCAAACGGCGTCGGTTTAGCACAAAACTTGGCACACACGACCGCTTAGGCACAAGAGACTTGTGGGAGAAGACGGGACTCGAATCGGGTTCCCGGTTTGGGAGTTAGAGCCGGATTTCACTTTAGGCAAACTAGTTCCTTAAGAAACTTGAATTCGAGGAGTTAACGCCCCGAAATCACCAAACGGCGTCGGTTTAGCACGAAACTTGGCACACACGACCGCCTAGGCACGAGAGACTTGTGGGAGAAGACGGGACTCGAATCGGGTTCCCGGTTTGGGAGTTAGAGCCGGATTTCGCTTTAGGCAAACTAGTTCCTTAAGAAACTTGAATTCGAGGAGTTAACGTCCCGAAATCACCAAACGGCGTCGGTTTAGCACGAAACTTGGCACACACGACCGCCTAGGCACGAGAGACTTGTGGGAGAAGACGGGACTCGAATCGGGTTCCCGGTTTGGGAGTTAGAGCCGGATTTCGCTTTAGGCAAATTACTTCCTTAAGAAACTTGAATTCGAGGAGTTAACGGCCCGAAATCACCAAACGGCGTCGGTTTAGCACGAAACTTGGCACACACGACTGCCTAGGCACGAGAGACTTGTGGGAGAAGACGGGACTCGAATCGGGTTCCCGGTTTGGGAGTTAGAGCCGGATTTCGCTTTAGGCAAACTAGTTCCTTAAGAAACTTGAATTCGAGGAGTTAATGCCCCGAAATCACCAAACGGCGTCGGTTTAGCACGAAACTTGGCACACACGACCGCCTAGGCACGAGAGACTTGTGGGAGAAGACAGGACTCGAATCGGGTTCCCGGTTTGGGAGTTAGAGCCGGATTTCGCTTTAGGCAAACTAGTTCCTTAAGAAACTTGAATTCGAGGAGTTAACGCCCCGAAATCACCAAACGGCGTCGGTTTAGCACGAAACTTGGCACACACGACCGCCTAGGCACGAGAGACTTGTGGGAGAAGACGGGACTCGAATCGGGTTCCCGGTTTGGGAGTTAGAGCCGGATTTCGCTTTAGGCAAACTAGTTCTTTAAGAAACTTGAATTCGAGGAGTTAACGCCCCGAAATCACCAAACGGCGTCGGTTTAGCACGAAACTTGGCACACACGACCGCCTAGGCACGAGAGACTTGTGGGAGAAGACGGGGCTCGAATCGGGTTCCCGGTTTGGGAGTTAGAGCCGGATTTCGCTTTAGGCAAATTACTTCCTTAAGAAACTTGAATTCGAGGAGTTAATGGCCCAAAATCACCAAACGGCGTCGGTTTAGCACGAAACTTGGCACACACGACCGTCTAGGCACGAAAGACTTGTGGGAGAAGACGGGGCTCGAATCAGGTTCCCGGTCCAGTCAAAATTATTTACTAAACTATCTTTCTAATTATATAGTAGTCAATTTTTTTTTTTATATTTTTCTATAATTAAAATATTAACACCATTATATGGTTTTTAATTATTTTTATCTTGTTTTTTTCAGATATTTCCTGAGTAGCAGTTGGCTTCTTCTGGAATGCGGGCGTATCAAGATTATAATAAATTTTTGTTTTTGTAACGCACGAACGAATGAAGACGAAAACTTTTGGTTTTGATTTTGATTTATGTTATTTAAATTTGTGAGCAACATTATGTATGTATTATGCGACGTTATGTAGTGGCATAATTTTTATTGTTATGAATTTTTATTTATGTATTGCTATGAATGGAACAATATTATTAATTTTCATTATTTGTCAACTTTTGTTTATGTACGTATTTATATTATTTTGTAATTTTTGAATTTTATTATAGTTATTTTTTATTTAATACAGGTTATTTTAATTTTTTTAATAATTTTTCAGCAGGGTTTTTTTTTTTTTTTTTTTTGAGACGGGAGCAGAACCCGTCGCAAAAAACCAATAATAGGCTTTTGCGACGGCACCAACACAGTCGCAAAAGCTGTGCATTTAGAATTTAGAAGACACCTTTAGCGGCGGTAACCGTTTCCGTCGCCAATACTTATAAAATGCCAGAGTTTTAGCGACGGTAAAGTTGCCGTCTCAAAAACTCACTTTTAGCGACGGGAATTACGTGCCGTCGCGAAAACTAGTATTTTTTCCACTATTGGCGACAGTAAATGTACCGTCGCAAAAAACATACCTTACCGTCGCAGAAACTAATGGCGATAGTACTTACCGTCGCTAAAGCTCTTTTGCAACCCCCTTTGTCGCGACCCCCTCTTACCGTCGCAAAAGCCAACTTACCGTCGCAAAAAGTATTTGCGACGGGGTGCGGGGGCATTTGCGACGGGTCTTTACCGTCGCAAAAAACTACTTTTTTTGTAGTGTATTTACCCGCTTATGATGGATAGTGTAGAGCATCATGTTTCTTTTAGCATTTTCCATGTTTGCATCCATTTGTCTCGCCTGCATACGAGGCTCGGTTCATTATTTTGAACTCACATTGTTATTTATTACTTCTTTGAAAACGTGCTTAAACCGCATGCTATCAAATTGATTCACATGTCATGTTACTAGCTGAGCCTATTAAATTACATATTGCATGTGTTGCATTAGTCATTTCCATACTTAAGATCATGCATTTTTCTAACCCTTTTTCTTACTCTGACTCGCCTCAAAGTACTAGGTGAGTGCTTATTGCTTTAGCATATTGCATGCGTGTGATTGTTGTCATGTCAAACATGCTTACCATGAGACTAAATGCTTAAGTGATATACTTGTTTGAGTGCTAGTGGATGAAGGTTAATTGCTCAAATTGGGATAGTTTGATTAATGTGCGTATAAGGTCGCTTTTTCAAGTGGCACCTATTCAACTTTTTTTCAAAATAAACATGAAATCAAAGTGTTCCAACTTGTGCAAATTAGTCTATACTTGTGTGCAACACATAGTAAAGTTAGCCTAATAATCGGAATAAGAACATATAATGTAAATAAAAAACACATCATGATTAGTAGAGGCCGATCTTTGATCGGGTGAGTGGGGTGCTCAATTCATGACTTTCCCCTCTTATACCTAAGTTCCCGAGCTGAGACACTCTTGGTGATGACGGATAAGTGGCCTTTGGCACGAGTCTCGGGTTTCCTAAATTTCTTAAAAAATATTTAAGTGGCGACTCTGTATCTGGTAATGCAGTCCATTTTTGGCATTTTGATTCAAAATCGATTTTCCAAAGGATTTTCCGGATTTGGACTCATTTGTGTTTATCTATTTCACATTGTACTTTTGAAATCAAATTCAAAATCACAGGAGTCCAAACTGTAGAGCTAATCGTATCCGAAAGGAGCACGAAAAGCAAGCTACAGTTTTTGGCGACCCCGCTGGGGAATTAGAGAACTTGACTTGAAATTCATGATGTGAAATTTTATCTACAAATATATGTTCTTTGCATTGCATTTGCATTGGTGCGCTTAAGTCGCTGTGTTTGCCATTTGCTATTCCTGGAAGGTTTGCCGGAGGCTTGCCCAAAAAGCTTGCCAAAAGGCTGACTGGTCGTGGGCTCTGCTATGTTGGGAACATAACCCTTGGATCTGGACTGCTATTGTATCGCTTGATCCTCCTTTCACTTCTCGGTGTTAGGTGTGAGAGGTATATTAGGTTGCCTTGTTGAGGTACCACTTTTCGACCATTTGGCCTAGCTGCATATAGTAAAGCCATAGTGACTGTTTCAACCTAGGACAGGATGCTCACCCCTTATGCAGGATTGCTTGAAACCTCTTGATTGAAATAGTGAAATCCTAGTTCACGACAAAACTAGGACAGGCTAACCCTACCCCTCATAGGGTTGTTTTGGCTCTCTTTAACTGGTATGTGCTTTACAATGAAACTGTACAGAGGTGTTTCATATCAGTGGTACAGTTGGTATTAGTTTGTGGGGTAGAATTCAGCAGGGAGTACATTCACTCAGCTATGATCATCTCTATTCTAGTGAAATTGGGCTGAGGTACTATATGTTTTCTCTTTTACAAGGTAGTTCTGGAACGATAGCTTCAGAAGGCTTTGATATCCCCCAGGCACTCTGGACTCGTGTCGATAGACTTTGTCATGTCGGAAATTTAGTTCAGAGGCAGCCAGTGTTTGCTTCGCTTTCACAGGTGGCAAGACGAAGAAGGGCCAGACAGCGTTCACCAGTTCCACTGTTTTGATATTCACTAGTTAGATCACCTTTATTCAACTCATCCCAGGCATTTACTCCTATCATGGCTCAGCCTCTGACAAATCTAGAGGATTTGCTGATCCGTCTTCGACAAACAGTAGATTCGCTCCAACATGATATGACCCAACAAACAGAGGTCACTAATAGGTAGCAACAACAACAACAGCACCCAGCTACGGCTTCTACTTCGCATACACCTAACGTAACTACTCCTATGCCCAGTACCACTGCCACTGCTGCTACAGCTCAGGATCCACCGGCTCATCGGAAAATTATAAATTAAAAAAAATAAAAAATTGCATTTTGTTTTATAAAATAAACAAAAAATGTGATTGTAAACTTAAAACCATCCATTTTATAAACTAAAATGGTTTTTATTCCTATGTTTATAATTTTCCAATGAAGCTCATTTTTTGCATGGATGATCTTTATTACAAAACTTACGAGATAGGCGGTATGGATCATTGGTGTGGGTTCAAATTGGGGCCTACAAGAGGGATATGGAGAGATATGATGAAATCAAGGCATGGAGGGAGCCTATCCCCTACTACCCTCTCCTATTGCATGAATCAATTTTAATGGGCCACGTCTTATATATATAATCACATTTTAATTTAAGAGCTCAATCAATGAAGTAATGACTCAAACTAGTCATTTGGAGAAAGGAAAGGTTAAGGTTGTTTGTTAGTTGGTATGGTTATTATTTTCAAGGTTGGAAATATATATATATATATAAAGGTGAATTGGAATATTTGAGGAAACTTAATCATTCTATGAATTTGTAAATAACACTAAAATTAGTACCTTTAAAGTACTCGGAAAAGTTGGGTGCAATTCTGATTTGTGACAAAGAAAACAATAGATTCAGGGGCTTTTAATTTGTATTTTTTGATTATGAGAATGTCGTATACATGTTAAACAATTTTTATAAAATGAAAGATAATATTGTGAAGGTAAAGAAGGACAAGCCTAAGAACAAGAGTAGTAATTATATGTACATGTATAAATAGTAACTGTAGGGATATATTTTCTGAAGTACTAACACGTGGCAAGGTGACGCTGACGTGTCAGCCGAGGTACCACGTGTTCTGGTCGTGATGCCGAGGTGATCTCAGCATGGCCGAGGTTATCTCCGAAGATATCGGAATCCGGGATAAGCGGATAAGGGACAAGAGTCCTGGAATGAGGAAGGACTTCAGCATGGATAAGGATAACACTCTTAGGGAGTTTATCTTTATCTCTTGGAGAGTCCAGATAAGCTCTGAACAGAAGTCCAATAAGGCTAGGCTTCTAATGGGACTAGGATTGAATCAGCTATAAAAGTAAGGCACCCCCGATGGGTCTAAGGTACACAATTTATACTTAGAACAGTGAGTTGAGCATTATTGATTATCTTTGAGAGATACTTGATTACTAACTTGATCGTCGGAGCGCCCCCAGGTGGACGAACCACCGCCGAAATTTCTTCTTTCTGTCGCAGGTCATTCAGGCGCCATCTATTCCGCCAGTGCTTTCCAGCTGAATACTAAGTTGGCAGTGTGGTCAGAAATTCACTCATACAATTTGGCGCCGTCTGTAGGAAAGAAAAGAGGATAGATGCCCAGCAACGGACAGAAGGAAAAGATTGGGGACGGCACTCCTGCTGGGAGTGGGAGACTATCGACCTAGACGTCGAAGGAGACAACCGCAACACAGAAACTCATGACCAGAATCACGGAGTAAAAGACGTCAGCTAGGAAGGCGACGTACCAAACAAACCAGACCAAAGCAGGTACTATAACGAAGATAACCTCCAAGTATAGAAAGATAGATGCCTACGGAGGGATGAGGAAATGAAAGAGATGGCAAACAAGTTAGCGGTCCTGCAATCGGTCGTCAACTTCATGATGCAAAACAACGTCATGCAGCCACCATTCCCACTGCAGAACACGCCGATTCCAGCGACCAATACCCAGAAGGAAGGGCAGAAAACAATCCCAGTAGCCCTCTAGCACACTAGGAGCGAAAGGCACTTTCACCGGCCTTCAAGGGAGGTCAGGCGAGGGGAGTCGAGGAGGGAAGAGTCATGAAGGACACATCACACGAAGGAAGCAGACCCCAAAGAACATCGGTATGTTCAAAGACAGGAGTTGTGCTTCGACACACCTAACGGAAAAAGGTCGAAAAGGGCTCACAACGAAGTTGAGAGCAGTGCTTCGAAAAGACTGAAGTCAGGAGACAGCTGAGCTCTTGGTCGGACCAAAAAGGACTTGAGAGATTACCTCAAGAGGAAGCAAGAGCATGCCGAGGTAACTTCCCCTATTAAACCGAAAACACCATTCTCGGTAGAGCTAGACAAAGTTGAGGTCCCGAAAAGATTCAGTATGCCGAGGTTCCAGATATACGATGGGAAGTCGGACCCTAACTTTCACGTCGGATTATACCTGAACGCGATGGCGTTGTACACTGAAAACAAGCCGTTGCTTTACAAAGTGTTCCCCTCATCATTCGGGGAGATTGCATCGGATTGGTTTCACAAACTGCCGAAAGGAAGTGTGAAGACCTGGGAAGGCCTGGCCAAGATGTTCGTGGCCAGGTTCGTGACAAACAAACTACAACCCTTGAGGGTAGATGCCCTAATGGCTCTGAAGATTGGCAAGGACGAAAGCCTGAAGGCCTACGCCAAGAGGTATTATGAGGTGTTCAACCGAATACCAGAATGCAACCAAGAAGTGGCCGTCGTGTCATTTAAAAATGGCCTGAAAGATGGCTGCCTACTCCAAAAATCACTGGCAAAAACATTGCCAAAAAGCATGGAAGAGCTCATGGCTAGAATCGAGAAATATGCCAGAGTAGAGGAAGACATGCCAGGAACCACGACGATAAAGCAAGAAAAAGGAAACGGCTCGCCGAAGCGAGGCCGAGGTAACAACGGATCCAACAAGAAGGAGGTAGGACTAAGGGCTACACAGGCAATCACAACTGTGTTCCAGATCCCCATTCACAAAGTCCTGGATAAAATCCAAACCCAACCCTATTTCAGAACACTAACAAGGGTACCAGGAGAGTTT
The DNA here is from genome assembly GCA_036172215.1 of Camellia granthamiana. Taxonomy (NCBI): domain Eukaryota; kingdom Viridiplantae; phylum Streptophyta; class Magnoliopsida; order Ericales; family Theaceae; genus Camellia; species Camellia granthamiana. The sequence continues at coordinate 123,938,885 of CM069906.1, read as the reverse complement.
ATAGGACGAAGCCTAGGTAAGCATTGTGCTTACCATAACGAAGATGGGCATATGACCCAGGGTTGCAGAGCCCTGAAGACATACTTGGAAGACCTGGTAAGGTAAGGCCATTTGAGGGACCTTGTAGATGAGGCCAGGACAAAGAAAGAGCAGGCAAAACTGCCTCAGGCACTGGCAGCTCCACCTCCTCCAGCACAGCAGCCACAGGCAGGCGGACCTCGGGTAATTAATGTAATTCACTCGAAGGTCAACAAAAACAAAATACGGGGGGGAGACCTAGAAAGTGAGGCACTTGCAGCATGTATACCAAGTCGGAGAGAAGAGACATTGGGCAGAGGAGTACCAGGGACCAGTAGTGTCCTTTACTGAAGCCGACCTTGAGATGGTGCAGCATCCATATAACGATGCCTTGGTAGTATCCTTCCAGGTTGGGAAGTGCCAAGTAAAGTGCATCTTAATTGACCAAAGCAACTCTTGTGACATCATATACGTCAGATGTTACAAAGAGCTTGGCCTTCACCCAGATGACATGGAGCAATTTAATGGCCCAATGGTCGGGTTCAATGGAACGCCGACATGGCCACTGGAAGCAGTAAACTTGGATGTACAGGCTGGCACGAAGAAGATAAAGACAGAGTTCATCGTAATTGACACATCCTCCCCTTACAATATTATCTTGGGAAGGCCATGGTTGTATGCAATGGGGGTTGTCCCCTCAACATTGCATCAACTATTGTGGTTCCCAACAGAGCATGGGATAGAAGAGATCGAAGGAGATTAGCTGCAGGCAAAAAGCTGCTCCATGGTAGCAATGAAATCCACCTGCAACATACGAGAACCAGAGAAGGCAGAGATCGAAAACGAGGAGGTGGAAGTCCTAAAGGACGTCGGCAATGAGCCAATCGAGAAAAGTGAAGAAGCACTGAAGAAACTCCTCGTCCAGGAAGGAGATAAAGAACGCTTCTTTCTTTTCGGCTCGGGCATAACCGAAGAAAAGGAAAAAGAGTTTGAGGCTTTCCTGAGAGCAAATATTGAAGTGTTTGCTTGGACGCCTTATGAAATGCTTGGCATTGACCCCGAGGTCACTTGCCATAAACTGAACGTTGACAGGTCGGCCAAACCTATAATCCAACGAGCAAGAAGACCGACGTTGGTGCACGTTGAAGCAGTGGAAGAGGAAGTTGATAGGCTTCTAGAGGCCAGGGCCATTAGAGAGGTTAATTACCCGATATGGCTATCAAATACAGTGGCGGTGAAGAAAAAGAACGGTAAATGAAGGGTCTGCGTGGACTTTATCAGCCTAAACAAGGCCTGTCCCTAAGACAGCTTTTCGCTATCCAAGATTGACTAGCTGGTGGATGCCACTTCAGGGCATGGAAGGATGAGCTTCCTAGATGCCTACAGGGGGTACCATCAGATAGCCATGTACCCCCCCAGATGAGGAGAAGACTGCGCTTATCACCCCAAAAGGGCTGTATTGCTACATAGTGATGCCCTTTGGTTTAAAAAATGCAGGAGCAACTTACCAAAGACTGGTAACCAAGATGTTCAAACACCTGATTAGCAGAACGGTAGAAGTTTACATCGATGACATGGTCGTGAAGACCAAGGAACCTGAAAGTCATTTGGCCGACCTGAAAGCAGTCTTTGACATCCTTAAAACATATCAGCTCCGACTCAATGCATCGAAGTGTGCATTTGGAGTTGGACCTGGTAAGTTCTTGGGATACCTGGTGACCAGAAGAGGCATTGAGGCTAGCCCAGATCAGATTAAGGCCATCCTAGAGTTGAAGAGCCCGACGTCGGCAAAACAGGTGCAAATGCTGACTAGAAGGGCTGCAGCCCTGAACAGGTTCATAAGCAGAAGCTCTGACAAATGCAAACCCTTTTTCAACTTAGTGAAAGAGGCCACAGACTTCTTATGGACAGAAGAGTGCGAGGTCGCCCTGGCCGACTTAAAGAAGTATCTGACCACGGCTCCAGTTCTCTCAAATCCAGAACCTAGAGAGGAGCTGTTCCTATACTTAGCAGTTTCAGAGCACACAATAAGCGCAGTGGTAATCTGATAAGAAAAATGGGAGTAAAGGGCTGTTTATTATGTAAGCAAAACCCTGGCCGATGCAGAAACCAGGTATTTACCCCTAGAGAAATTGACGCTGGCCTTAGTAATGGCTTCAAAGAAGCTGAACCATTACTTTCAAGCCCACAAAATTATGGTGCTAACAGAACACCCTTTGAAGTCCTTGTTGCAGCAAGGGGATCTGACAGATAGAATAGCCAGATGGGCAGTGGCCTTGGGGCAGAATGACTTGGAATACAGACCCAGAACAACAATCAAAGGCCAAGTCTTGGTCGACTTCATGGCCGAGTTCACTCCAAGAGCCACCGAACATCGTGCTCTATTGAGCCGAGGCGAGCAATGTCCAAACAAGCAAAAAGGAGCCCAGCCAAAGGCAATAGAACAGACGAAGGGTGAAAAACTCAGACCCTGCAGTATTTACATTGGCGACTCCTTTCGACTATTTGTTGATGGGAGTTCAAACCGGCAAGGAGCGGGGGGCAGGAGTAGTACTGGTATCTCCAGATGGGCAAATACTGGAACAGTCCATTCGTTTGGAGTTCAATGCCTCAAACAATGAAGCAGAGTATGAAGCACTGATTGCAGGGCTAAAACTGGCAGCAGCAGTAGAAGCAGATGAGGTGATAGTCTTCTGTGATTCATAGCTTATAGTTAACCAGACAATGGGCGAGTTTGCAGCCCGAGACAGGAGGATGTCGGCCTACGCAAAAAAGGTCAACAGGTTGGTGGCCTTGTTTCAGAACTACCGACTACATCAGGTTAGCCGAGATGATAACAGTCACGCTGATGCACTGGCCAACCTGGCTAGTGCAATGCAACCAGGAAAAGCAAGAACAATAATGGTCGACTGCTTGTCGGGCCCGAGCATCGAACCACTGACCACAGAGCATGAAGCAATGTGTGTGGACATAGGACCAAGCTGGATAGACACAATAATAGCCTTCCTGAAAGAAGGAAAACTTCCAGATGATCACAAAGAGGGACATCAGAAGGACATCTCTACAGAAGATCCTTCACTGGACCCCTTTTGAGGTGTGTGCATCCTTCATAAGTTGAAGATTTTTATATGAAATACATGAAGGAATATGTGGAAGCCACGCTGGGGGCAAATCACTTGCCCATAGGGCCATTACCCAAGGATATTGGTGGCCCTACATGCAGAAAGATGCAGAAGCCCATGTCAAGAAGTGTGAAAAGTGCCAAAGGTTTGCACCTCTGATACACCAACCAGTGGCAGACCTGAACCTTATATCCAGTCCTTGGCCGTTCGTCCAATGGGGCATGGATCTTATTGGACAACTACCCCAAGCAACTGGGCAAAGGAAGTACCTGCTGTTAGCAACAGATTACTTCACCAAGTGGATAGAAGCTGAATCCCTTACCAAGATTCGAGATGTGGATGTGAAGAGCTTCATATAGAAGAACATCATCACCTGGTTTAGGATTTCAAGAGCAATAGTTGCAGATAATGGAACACAATTTGACAGTAAACTAATTAAGAACTTCTGTGCAAAGTTCAAAATCAAGAATTACTTTTCAACCCCAAGTTTTTCCCAAAGCAATGGATAAGCAAAAGCATCCAACGAAGTGATCTTGGATGGGATAAAGAAGAGGCTGCAGGCAGCAAAAGGAAAGTGGGCGGATGAGTTACCCAATGTACTTTGGGCATATCGAACTACGCCAAGAAGATCAACAGGGGAATCCCCCTTTGCCATGACTTATGGCACAGAAGCAGTCATCCCGCTGGAGGTCGGCATCCCAGGGATCAGAACCCAGGGAGTAGAGAACGGGACTAATGATGTGCTCTTAGCCCGAGATCTGGATCTTCTAGAAGAAAGAAGGGAGAGAGCTGCAATTCAGCTCGCAGTATACCAGCAGCAGCTTGCCAAAACTTATAATAAGAAGGTCAACCCAAGGGAGTTTCAAATGGGGGACCTCGTCTTGAAAAAAGTCGTCGATAACAAGAAGGATCCCAAAGAGGGCAAGCTTGGCCCAAATTAGGAAGGACCCTACAAAATCATCTCGGTACTGGGCAATTGGGCATATCGGCTTGAAGATAATTAGGGCAAAGAGTTGCCAAGGCCCTGGAACACTTGCAATCTTAAGTTTTTTTATCATTAAATTTTCTTATTCTTTGTTATTTGCTGAAGTAATAAATAAAGCTTGATTCTTCACACTTATGATTGACTAGATATTTGATGATGTTTCTAAATTACATGCATAATGAGAACCCAAGTGGAACTTAGGTTCATATTAGGGGGCAGAGAGTTGGAAAATGGTTTTAACACTTGTTGAAATTTGGGAAAAATTTACAAGTTGAAGTTAAACCGAGATCATGTTTAACACTTGTTGAAATTTGAGAAAAATTTATAAGTTGAAATTAAACTGAGATCATCTTTAACACTTGTTGAAATTTGAGAAAAATTTACAAGTTGAAGTTAAACTAAGGTTATGTCTAACACTTTTTGAAATTTGGGACAAAATTACAAGTTAAGGACAAGGTTGTATTAAACTGAGCACTTATGTACTTGCCGATATAAACCTTTGGTGGGTATAGCCGAGGTATTCTACCCCAAGAAAATTACACAGATAAAGTACGCATTAAAGATATGCAAAATATTCTAAGTATGGAATCATACAAGAGTGGTAAAGAGAAGACAAAGATACAAGCATTCAGGAAAAGAAGTTGTATTTATAAGAAGGCACATCGGCCATGTAAAGAGCCTACATTGTTTCAAAAGACAAACGAAGTACGAAATGTAGAAAAAGAAAAAGATATCAAAATTAAGACTCTTCGGCAACATCAGATGGTTGGGTTTGAAGTTCAGAAGATTGTTAGGAAGACATCTCGGCAACCTTCTCAGCCGCAAGCTCGGTATCTATTTCTTGAAGGGTTTGATCGAGGCTCCTATCGGCGAGAGGCATGTCCGATGATGCCCTCTCAGGAGTAGGATCCTTGGGAACCTCCTCACCCTCCTCATCTTGAGTCAAGTCCAGGACTTGCTCATTTTGAGTAGGAGACTTAGCCCCAGCAGCTTCCTTGGATTTTCTCACCAAAGCCTCCTCCTCAGACTCAGAATCATCGTCAGATTGGCTTGGAGTTTGAGGGAATGGAAGAGGAAGGACGTCAGCATTCCTGAGGGGGGGAGTCCTCGGGGATTTTGAGCTTTTTCAGCAAGGTCATCCAACCAAGGGTGAAACCCTTGTTGCATGCCTGCTTCACCTGCTTTTCGTAATCTGCCGTGACATCGGCCACCCCCTCATTGTATCCCTTCTGGTCAGCCTCCTTGAGCTCAGCTGCCTTTGTGGCCAAGGCGTCTTGCAGTTCTTTCTGGGCCTGGGCCGTCTTTTCCTCGGCCTTTCTCTTTTCGACCTCAAGAACCTTGTTGATAGCCTCCGCAGCTTCTGCTCTCTCATCGGCCTCATCTTTGGTCTTGATGGCTGCCTCAGCCTGATTTGATAAGGTTTTCATTTTTCCCTCAGTCTTTTTAAGGGTCTTCTGCAGACCAGAGGCCTCCCTCGTCTTGTTGACCAACGCCTTCCTGGTCTCAAATGATTGTATTAAGAAGGAATGGGCGTGCTAGATTGCCTGAAGAAAAGTGAACAAAACAGAAGTGATTAGAAAATTTTCTAAGTACAAAAAAGAAAGAAAAATACCAAGTGTGAAGACTTACTTGAACAGAACGCTGGAGCATCAGAGCAAAATTCTCATACTCACTCATCTTGGCGTTTCGATCAAGGTCGTTATGAAGAAGCAGAGCAGTACTAAGAGCAACGCTGACATTAACGTTGTCGGCACTA
>CM069906.1:123895752-123932804 GCA_036172215.1 Camellia granthamiana | reverse complement strand
ATCATGCCCATATACTAAGGCATAAGGTGTAACTCCTGTGCTTGATCTTGGGGAAGTTCTGTAAGCCCACAAAACATCCAACAATAAGTTATGCCAATCCCTTGGATTATCCTCCACAACCTTTTGCATTCCTTTTTTCAAGGACTTATTGGATGATTCAGCTTGACCATTGGCTTGTGCATAATAGGGTGTGGAATTAACAAGGCTAATTCCAAACTCTGCCACAAAAGATTTCACCATTTTCCCATCGAACACAGTCCCATTATCCACGGTTATGGTTTGTGGGATGCCAAATCTATGGATCAAATCTTTAATGAACCCAATGACTTCTGTCTGGTCTACAGCCTTATATGGTTTGGCTTCGACCCACTTAGTGAAGTAATCAGTGGCCACTAGCATGAAACAATGACGCTTCGAAGAAGGTGGGTGTATTTTTCCCATCATATCCATGGCCCATCCTCTAAAAGGCCAAGGCTTCACTACTGCATGTAGGTCAGTTATGGGCACATGCCTTATTGTGCCATGCTTTTGGCATGCCTGGCAACCTTTTGCATATTCTATGTAGTCTTTAAGGATAGTTGGCCAATAGTAGGAATGCCTTCGAAGCAGCCATCTCATCTTCACACCAGGCTGATGAGCACCACAGATGCCTTCATGAATCTCAGCCATAGCTGTTAATGCTTCTTTTGGACCTAAACATTCTAGCAACAAACCATCTACCCCCCTTTTGTAGAGAGCATTACCATATATCATGTATTGCATGGACTGCAATTTAATTCTCCTGCTGGCCTTCAAAGATGGACCAGCCAAGTACTGCATTATTGGATGTCTCCAATCTTGTTCTTGTAAGTCATTATGATTGACTTCCAAGACCACATTCCTTTTATTCAAAGGTGATATCAATTTCTAATATGTTGTTTGGCTTATGTCCCTTTGGGCATTATCCCTTCTCTTGAAGTTCGAAGCTTTCTGAGCCACATCATTAGCTCTATTATTCAAGAATCTTGGAACATGAGTTACATTTGCTATTTGAAATTGAGAAAGCAAATGTAATGCAACAACATAGTATGGCAAAAAGCTTATGCTTTGACACTTGAAAATCCCTTTCACTTGGTTGACCACCAATTGAGAGTCTCCAAATATGTCAACTGCATGTACTTGTAATTCAATAAGGATTTCTAGTCCCACTATTAAGGCTTCATATTTAGCCTGGTTATTGGAACAGCTAGCTTCATCCACTCTGAAACCATATGTGGTCTCTACCCCTTGTGGAGATTTAATCACAATACCAATTCCAATTAAGCCATTGGCTTTCGATCCATCGAACCACATCTGCCATGGCTCAACACTAACCATGCCAAGTTCCATTATCTCTTGACTCTCTGTTTGAGATGGATGGTCTGCCATAAAATTGGCCAGAACTTGCCCTTTTACTGCCCTTTGAGGGACATATTCTAAATGAAATTCTGATAAGGCTAGTATCCACTTGCCAATTCTTCCCCTCAACATAGGTCTAGATAACATGTACTTAACCAAATCTGTGGTTGCAATTATCAAGACAGTTGTAGGTAAAAGATAATATCTTAATTTCATTGCAGCAAAATACAAAGCAAGACACAGCTTTTCTACAGCTGAATATTTACATTCACAAGAATTTAAAAACCTACTAAGGTAATAAACAGCTTGCTCCTTACCTTCTTCATTGTCTTGGGCCAAGAAAGCTCCCAATGAATCTTCTGCTGCAACTATGTACAACTTCAAGGGCTTATTACCCTTTGGTGGCATCAGCACTGGAGGGTTGGCCAAGTAGGCTTTGATACCTTCGAAAGCAATTTGATGCTTCGCTGTCCACGACAAATTCCTCTTCATCTTTCAGCCTTAACAAGGAAGAAAATACTTTAGTTTTCCTTGCAGTGTTAGAAATGAACCATCGAAGAAAGTTAACCTGCCCAAGGAACCTTTGTAATTCTTTCTTACTTGATGGAGGCCTAGCTTCAATGATGGCTTTGGCTTTATTCTGATCAATCTGTATCCCTTTCTTGTGCACTACATAACCCAAGAAGTTTCCAAATGATACGCCAAAACCACACGTAAGAGGATTGAGCTTCAATTTGAACTTTCTCATTCTTTCAAAGGTTGCTTCTAAGTGAAACAAATGCTCCTCCATGGATTGGGATTTAACTACAATGTCATCAATATAACATTCCAAATACCCTCCAATGAGGTCATGAAAGATAGTGTTCATAACTCTCTGATATGTAGCTCCAGCATTCTTCAGGCCAAACGGCATTTTAACCCATTTGAAGGTGCCAATATTCCCAGGACATCTGAATGCTGTCTTGTGGATGTCCTCGTCTGCAATGCAGATTTGGTTATAACCAGAGTGTCCATCCATCATTGATAAAACTTGATGCCCTGCTGAACTGTCTACCAACAGATCCACTATAGGCATAGGGTACTAATCTTTTGGAGTTGTTAGATTTAAGTTTCTGAAGTCAATGCATACCCTCATTTTACCAATCTTCTTGACTACAGGCACAATATTAGATAGCTATTCAACATACCTGGCTGTCCTAATAAAGCCTGCCTTGAGTAGTCTAAGAATCTTTTCCTTGACTTTCTGAATTATTTCTGGACTCATTCTTCTTGGTTTCTGCTTGTATGGCTTGAAATTAGGTTTCATAGGGAGCCTATGTTCCACTAATGACCTATCCAATCCTGGTAGTTCATTGTAAGACCATGCAAAGTAATCTTTATACTTCTTTAGAACAACCAATAACTGGTCCCTGTCCATATCATGCAAACAAGCACTTATATAGGTGGGCTGTTGCATAGAACCTTCCCCTAAATTTACTTCTTCTAAGGGGTCTTATGTCTGAAAACTTATTGAAGCTTTTTCCTTGGTTTCTTCTACCTTCGAAGAAACCTTCTCGCTTTGTTTTGCTCCCAGGTTCTTTAGTTCAACATCTTGGCCCTCCTCCTCATAGATAAAATCTGTCCATAAGGCATCCTCCTCCTGTATCTCCTGGACTTTTGTTTCAATGTCCAATGCACAGTATTTACCAAGGGTCAAAACTCTGACCTGTTGCTGCTCTTGTTTGCAGCCAATTACCATGGCTTTTCTCTCTTGCTCCTGTACTCGCTGGACTATTGATTTTACATCCAACGTTGAAAACTTAATTAGAGCCAAAGACTTGGCTTCTTGTTCATCATCTCTTTGCCTACAACCAGGCATCATTGTCATCCTTAACGATAATCTCTTCATCAGCACTCTCCTGGACTAAGTGCTTCAGGTGTGTCACTTCCTCATCAGCCGTTACTTCGGCTGAGCCATCAGCTTTCCTTAGTATACTAAGTGGTGTTACTCCCTCAATATACAGTTTGGCCTCTGCGAAGTCTGCACAGGCTATGAAAGGTTGAGGATCTGCATCAATCTCCTCTGTCTCTCCATTGCCCAAAGCCATCATGATTTTCTGATGCAAAGAGGAAGGCACACATTTGTTAGTGTGGATCCAATATCTCTCCCAAGTAAAGCATTGTACTTAGCATTACTGTCAATTACGAAGAATGCTGTCATGCAGTCCCTGGTTCCCACACTCAAGTTAATGGGTAGAATCCCCTGAGCCATCTGTTTGTCTCCAGCAAAGCCAGCAATGGTTGTGCTGGTTGGGATCAACCTGGGATTCTTTTTCCCTAATTTCTTCAAAGAAGATTTCGGTAGTAAATTCACTGCTGCCCCATTGTCTATCAGGACTCGGTTCAGTTGTATACCATTGAAGAAAGCCTTGATGTACAAAGGTTTGACATGTTGTGTCATAGAATTCGAGGGATACTCAAAAGGATACGATAGGTTAATGCTCACCTCTTCTTCACTCTCGTACTCAGTTTCCATTGGGGTAGCCATCCCAGAATTATCTTGTACCATACTCACTTGTGAGTCTTCACTAGAGACAGGAATAGGATCCATGCCTTGGTCATCTTGGCCCTCATCTCCAGCCTGGAACTCATGAGGCAGTATGTGTACCATATTGACTGATACTGGGGGAAATGAGTCAAACTGGATGGCTGGTTATGCCTGTTTCCCCTCTTAGCTACCTTGCTCAGTTACTTCAGAAGCATCCTGCATGCTGCATTCTGGCACTTCACTGCTAACAGGTTCCTTCGAATGGTTTTCCTCGACTGGTTTTTCGACCAAAAATGTTTGCTCAGCCATGAAGGTTTCGAACATTTCTTCTTCCACCATTTCTTTCTTTTGACCTATGCCAATCTCTTCTTCTGTCTCGCTACCACTCTCCATCAGAGCCTTCTCTAACCTTGCTAAGCTAGCCTTCTCTCTGGCTTTTAGTTCAGAATGAACCTTGGCCAACTGTTCTCTGCTGCAAACCACTTTGTTCTGTGGAATTGGCTTTGGAGCATGGTCTAACTTTGGATTCTTCTTTCCTTCTGTCTTGACCAGTGAAGAACTTTCTCCACTTTCTTTCAGATCTTGCTGGTATTGGGTGTACCTGTGCTGAATCTTTCTCCTTTGTGATCTTGAAATGACTGGGACCATATCTGGTTCCTTTGTCTTTGGATGTTTAAGCAATACCCAATTATTCGGAGCCACTAAAGGAGGTTTGACCATCCTGCCTTGGTTTCCAACATCCCTTAGGGTAGGCGCTTCCCTAGGCTTGCTCTGCATTACAAACCAATCTGGGACCCCATGTACCCACGAACTTACTGATCCAGATGTTGAACTGTTTCCTTCTACCTTCGAAGCCATCTTCGAAACTGGCTGTGAAGGTAAGTGCTTGGCTCTGACCTCATGTTTCGAGCTTGATTCAGACCTTCGATGGAAGTAGCCACTTTCTGTCCCGCGTGAAGTTGGTCTAGGGGGCCAATCTCTGGCTTTGCTCCCATAACCTGAACTCCTCTCCAGTCTTCTTTCAGAATGACTGCTCTCCATTCTGTAATAGTTAGGTGGCCTGGACTCATACAAGGGTCTCTTGCCTTTAGCATGCATTCTGTCCACTGTAGGCTCAACCACTAATGGCCGCTGCCTGTCACTAGCCGGATACGGCCTTTTGTTGTAAGCATTAGTTGATTTAGGACGTCTCTGTACATCCCTGTAATATTGCTTCCCATCGACTGGAAGGCCTTTCAACCATTTGTAACTCAGTCTGCACCTGGGACACATCCTCTGCATTACAGCTGCTTCTAAGGAATCATCATCCAGTGCTTCTTCATCAGAGTCTCCCCTCTGGTGTGAGAAACCTTGTCCAATGGCTGGTAGATTTCCAGTGTCCTTCTTAGTAGTTGTCTGGTTGGCAATATGCATCTGCACATTGACCTCTTCCAATTCCTGCAGAGATAAATTCTGGAAGTTTGGTACAACAACATTAGCTGCGCTTTCTCCAACTTCTGGAAATGGATTACTGTCAATCCCCATGGTCTTTTCTGCTTTGGCTGAGAATTTCAAACTTCCTTTCCAAATTTGTTCTTGGATCCTGTCTCGAAAAACAATGCAGTTTTTAGTCGAGTGAGACCAAGAGTTGTGCCATTTACAATATACTTTTCCTTTAAGTTCATCTGGAGATGGCATTTTTACTCCCTTTGGCAACTTAAGGAAATTGGCTGCAAGCAAATGATCAAAAATGTCATCTGCTTTAGTTAAATCGAAAGAGTACTTCCTGTGAAAGTCTTTCTTCTTAAACTGCTGGTCAATTGTTGTATCCTTATGAATTAATGCTTCACAGATTACAGGTTCTTTGCCCACAATCTCTGCTGTATCGATCTCATAATTATGATCTCTATAATATGTCTTATACGATGTATTATTTCGATCTTGTTCCTCCTCTAATAATGCTTCATATCGAGACACCTTATAGGTTAATTCCACCAAATCTCTGAATTCAGTTGAGTCAAACTTCTTTCGAAGCCTGAATTCTAAGCCATTTTGAGCCAATCTTACGAATTCTGGCTCTAGCAGGATGACTCTACATTTATTTTGTGCCCTTTTAAATCTGGCAATAAACTGAGTGGCCTTTTCTTCAAGCCTTTGACTCAATCTTGCCAAGTCTGCCATGGAAACCTCTGGCTCCGATTGGAAGAATTGGGCATGAATGCCTCTTCCATTTGTTGCCAAGTTTGAATGGAGCCAGGTGTAAGGTTAATGTACCATACAAATGCTCCCCCAGTTAGAGAATTTGGGAACAATCTCAGTTTCATATAGTCATGATTAGTAAATTCACCGCATTGAGCAGCAAATCTAGCAATATGCTCTACTGTTGATTGATTTCCACTCCCATAGAAAAGGGTAAAATCTGGTATCCTGAAACCCCTTGGGTATTCATGTACCCTATCTACCCACTCTGGGTATGGCTTTCTGTATACAGGAGTCTGGACCCCCCAAGCCATCGGTCCATACATCTCCCTAACAATATCAACAATTTGGTCCCTAGGGACCATATTTTGTGCCTGCTGAACCACTACTGGAGGAACAAACACAGGGTTTGGTGGACAAACTTGTGCTTGTGGTCCTCTTGGTCCGTAAGGTGGTATATTTGGGATTGGTTGTCCCTGTGGTGCAGGTTGCTGTTGGGGGTATGGGTAACCCCTTTGAGCCTGACCTACGAAGGGACCTACGAAAGGTACTGGAACAGGTGTTGTGTTTCTGCCATTTGCAGGAAAACCCTCCAACCCCCCGGGTATAAATTCAAATAAGGGATTAGTGTACCCCCTTGTGCCAGGTATGGCTTCGAACATGGGATTTGTAACCATTCTTATGCCAGTTTCTTGTACTTGACCAGATCCACCAACTTGTGTGGCTTCATTGTTGAGTACTGAGGCATTTTGGCCTGCTACAGGTCTCGAAATGGGTTCATACCAAGACTGAGGCGATGGTCTTTCATAATTCTGATTACTAGTTTGACCATTAGAATGCCCATTAACTTGCATAGGCTGTTTATCTCTAGCCAATCTTTGCTGAGAGAGATTTAAAACTTCCTTTGTGTGTCTTGTATTTGTTGGTTGGTGGTTATTCATTCGATCCAAAAAGGATGTTGCCCACCTTTCCATTGTGTTCATTAATTGTTGTCCCATGGCATCTACTAGGCCATCCCATGGATTTGTTGGCTGAGTAGATGGAACAGTGGATGGTCCAATTCCTTGGTTTCGTCCAATATTATGAACATATGGTTCTTGTCCAAAAGTACTGGTCTGATCGACCATAGGTTCTAATAACATGGGAGTTTCCACATGATGTGTTATCACATTATCCTCTGGATTAGGTATTTCTACCTCTCCTTCTACGCCTTCTTCGAAGCGTTCATTTTCTCCTTGTCGTCTTCGTCTAGCCATTTTAAATTAGTCCCACTGGGCGTGCCAAAAATATATGTTAGCTTTTTGGCTTTCGAAGGGTATTTTTGTAAATGCGAGCGTGCCAGCAAGGATCAATCAGTCCTTACAGAAATTATAATTGCCAACCAATTATCAGACGATTGTGTTTTAGTTCTTTCAGCCTCAATGAAGAGGACTTTTACTGGTGGCTTGACTTAGGAGAATTTAAGAGAAATAACAGTTAATATGAAGAACAATGGAAGTATTTCATTAAAATGAAAACTTACAATGGTCCAAACTCAGCCTCGTAGAGGTTTACAGCAACAATCTACTTGAATCTACTTGAAACTACTCCTATGAATGAAGTGCAGTGCAGGTATTTAAAGTGCAGGAATGTAAAGAACAGGTATTTAAAGTGCAGGAAAGGTAAAGACTGGAAATGTAAAAACTAGAAAAGAAAATATGTAAAGTAAGACTGGTTTGTATGATCTGAGTCTGGGGCTTTTTTCTGGGGACCTCCTTGCTATTTATACTCCTCAAGGATGACCATCGAACTGCACTTCAAACCGTCGAACTGCTCCTCCATGATCGCTGACCATGCTGCCTTAGAAGTAGTTCCACTACCCCATCACTTGCAGTTGGGCTTCTCTCCTGTATTTGAATTTGAATATGAGTAACCGTTGAAGCCACGTCACCTTGTATCTCTTTACTGATCCAGTGTTACTTAGATCACGTGAGAACCAATTTTCACTGCCACGTGTACAATCAGGATCGAAGACTTGAGTAGTCTCCCTATATTACCCTTACTCTGCCACGTGTCAAATTGTAATTGGCTTTTACAAAATATGTAGCCAACAGAAACAAACAAAGAACATGCTCTAGACTTTAAGACTTTCGAACCCAGGGATCGAAAATATAGGCAATTTGGTACCTTCCATTTTCACTAGTTTTCAATAGTAGCAAGAAGAATTGGAGCACGTTTCTGTCTTTGTCAACCCAAATTATGAGAAAATATTGTTTTGTCCCTCAAACTATCACTCAAAAATCAATTTAACCTATATTTTTTTAATAATATCAATTTTGTATCTAAAGTATTCAATTTTGCATCAATTTTATCCTACCATCAATTGATGTATATAATCAAATAGAAGTTACTTATGTGGCACCCAACCTTCATTTGAAATTTTTTTTAATCCCCCAAACTATATCCACAATATCAATTAGACCTCTAAACAAAATGAAATTTGGAAGGTCTAATTGATATTTTAAAGATAGTTTTGGGGGCAAAATAAAATTTCAAACGAAATTTTGGTGCTACATTAGCAACTTCCTTTTAACTATAAATGGTAGCTAACAAAGAGTAAAATTGATCTAAAATCAAATAATTTAGATGTAAAATTGATATTATTAAAAGAATAGATGTTAAATTGAATTTTAAGTAACAACAATGTTAGATATCATGAAAAACCTTTCATGAAAATAATCATGAAAGTTTTGTGACCATTGGATTGCACTTAGAATAAAGCACCACACACTAATCAAGGTAATTCAAGGATCATAAATTTTTCATAATCATTTTCATGAAAAGATTTTCATGATTCTTAACTTTTCTCTTTAAGTAATAATTTAAAGAGCAAAATAATAATTTCTCCCAAATTAAAACCTGATAGTGTATGATATCACATTGCCCACGTTTGAAAAAAAGAAAGGAAAAATAAAATACCTCGAAGGCATCAAATCATTGCTTTCCTATGATCTAAGCCTGCTACTATCCCAAGATAAGCTCCCCTCTATTCCTTAATCTCTCCACATCTCGATACCTTTTTTATAGATTCCGGTTTGGACCCGTACAAATGATCCGAATTATCTATCTCATAAGTTTTGTAATGAAAGTCATCCATGTAAACAATTAATTTCATCGGAAAATTATAAATTTTTTAAAAAAAATTGCATTTTGTTTTATAAAATAAATAAAAAAATATGATTGTAAACTTGAACCATCTATTTTATAAACTAAAATGGTTTTTATTCCTATATTTATAATTTTTTGATGAAACTTATTTTTTGCATAAATAATTTATATTACAAAATTTATTAGATAGACGGTTTGGATTATTGGTAGAGATCCAAATTAGAACCTATAAGAGGGATATGGAGAGATATGACGAAATGCAGGCATAGAGGGAGCCTATCCCCTACTACTATCCCCTCCTATTGCATGAACCAATTTTAATGAATCACATCTTATATATATAATCACATTTTAATTTAATAGCTCAATCAATGAAGCAATTACTCTCAAACAAGTCATTTGGAGAAAAATAAAGGCTAAGGTTGTTTGTTAGTTGGTATGGTTATCATTTTCAAGGTTGAAAAAAAAAAAGTGAATTGGGATATTTGAGGAAACTTAATTATACTATGAATTTGTAAATAACACTAAAATTAGTACCCTTACAGTATTCTGAAAAGTTTGGTGCAATTCTGATTTGTGACAAAGAAAGCAACAGATTCAGGGGCTTTTAATTTGTATTTTTTTGATTATGAGAATGTCGTATATGTGAGATCAGAAAAATCATATTACATAGATTGTAGAGATCCAACAAAGAGATGTACTTTTTCCCTGTATATCTGCAAAGATGAACATAGTCGACGCCACCCAACCGGGGTTGCCGGCAGTGGCGGAGTGAGAAAATTAAATCAGGAGAGGCATTTATTAATTACAACTTCTTTTTTTTTTTTTTTTTCATAACCAACAATAAGAAGATAATAATAATTTTTGAATTAATATTAAATACAAAAAATTAAATAAATTGTTACAAAAGTATTTCCCGTAAAATTTTACAATTAACTTCGAGTAAAATCGAAAAGAAAGTATTACATGTAACTAGTGTATCATGAACAATGTAAAAAAGTCAATATATTTAAGGCATAAAATAAATTATATAATGGTAAGATAAATCAAATTTTTACAAAATTTGAGTAAAAATTTCATATAATAGTGATATCACAACATTATTAACATATGATATCACCAACCAATAGTAAAGCAACATATGAAGGGTGAACTCCACATGCAAATATAACTAACACCATCTAGTAATTTTTACATATATATAGTGAGATTAATTATATTTGCGTATCAATAATGATGGATATTACCTTTATATTGAGATTTTTTCACAAAATTTTCATACATAAAAATATAATTTGTTGTAGTCACTTCATTTTCAATAAAACAATCACTATTGTTTTTATAAATTTAAAAATGCCATTAATATTTTATTTTAAATATTATTTTTGTTTAAAATTTTATTTATATACATTTGCAAAAAAAAAAAGAAAAATCCAGGGGAGGCACGTGACCCCCCCTAGTTCCCATGTGGCTCTGCCACTGGTTGCTGGCCGAAGACACTCTAATGATAAAGTTAGCGAATCAGAGAAGGAAGATGAAGAAAATGAAGAGTGTTTGTGTGTTGTTTGGCAGAGAGATCATACCTATATTCCATGAGGTGCCTTCCTTTTATAGATGGAGGGTGGGCCGAATAAGCCCAATAATTGGTCCCTTGACAGGCCTTATTTGGGTTAGCCCAATAAATTGATATATATATATATATCTTTTTTTTGGCTCTCAAAACAATTTCTATAAAATGAAAGATAATATTGTGAAGGTAAAGAAGGAGAAGCCTAAGGACAAGAGTAGTAATTATATGTACATGTATAAATAGTAACAACAGATGATTTGGTTACGGAGTTTTGGACAAATGTTCATTGCTCTGCATGTATGACCTCTTACTGTTATAGACTGGATTTGTTGCTAATACTTATTACAGGAAATTCTTATTTGCATTCCACATATATCAATGGTTGGCCTAGTAGCTAATAGGAGTGAGTAATGGATATAATAGTTATTATTCAATAATATTCAATGGAGTTGAGATCAATGTCACCAATGATTATAATAGTACAACGTGTGGATGTAATCACTATGATTATCACAATTACATATTATCCCTTTCAATTTTGTGAAATGTTTAAATTCCAGCGAGTAATCTTTACCGTATTATCACCTTGATTTTTATGTGTTGAATATAAGTGAAACTCAATTTAGTATTTTAAAATGATATTTAGATTTTGGTGAATGTGTGGATGTAATCATGGTTGAGCCAAGATTTTAATGTCACATCTTGATTTTGAAAACTTTAAGTTAATTAGGCAAAATATAATTAATCTAGACATAAGATTTTTTTATTAGAATATTTTATTTTATGTAATTCATTCTTCCAATTGCTGTGCTTGACTCATCCTCATTTGACACATTCTCATAAATGAATGTACAACATATAAAAAATAGTAAATAAAATGTTAAGTTATTGACCATTAAATAATTATATTTAATCCAACAAAATCAAAATAAGGCATGCAATCCCAATTATCCTATGGTCTGAATTATGCGCTCAAAATAAATCAAACTCTACCATCACGCCTGCGGCCACTCATTTGCATCCGAAAGGTAAGAGGAAAGTAATTACACCTAGTCGACAATAATCTCGTTCCTTACTTTAGTAAACAAGTGGATACAATGATAGAATATATAATGCAAATGCAACATGCAAGTTTCGAATTTTAATGTAGGTAAATTATACTTTGCACCTCTGCATTTAACACAAAATCTCACTTTAGCTCCTACACATCAAATTGTAACACTTAACGTCCTGCACTTTTGGTCAAGTGTCACATTGGCCCTTCTGTTAATAGTGCGGCTAATAGAAGTTATCCTTTAGGGAGTTAAGTGTTACAATTTTGATATGTAGGGATTAAAGTGGGATTTTGTATAAAGTGTAGGAGTGCAAAGTGTAATTTATCCTCACATGTTTTTCATGTGACTAACCTCTGTTAACAATGAGGCTAACAGAAGGGCCAAAGTGACACTTGACCAAAAGTGCAGATGGTTAAGTGTCATAATTTGATGTATAGGGGTCAAAGTAAGATTTGATGTAAAGTGCAGGGGTGCAAAGTGTAATTTACCCTTTTAATATTTACTTCCATTAAGTCTATTTTGTTTAATTAACTCACACTAGTTAAATAAAATAAAATAAATAAACCCAAAATTGATAATGGCTAACAAGAAGTCATGAACTTACCAACAAGGCAATAAATCCAATCTCACCAACATATACTGTGTCTGAGCCGTAATATAATATTAGATCCTACCCTGATCATGCTTCCTCCTCACCTCGAGTTACATGTTAGATAAAAACTCCATCTTCGACCTTGAAAGTTCCTCTAAATTGCGTAGTCTTTGAGGGCATACTCGTATATAGTGGTTACTGTTGGAAAAAATGTCTTTTGGTGATTTTAATTTAATATTAAAGTGTGGTGACTTTAATTAAATATTAAAGTGGGTCCCAACCATTTATTGTGTTGGGTCCAAGTGAGCCAAAAATCATTAGGTTTTGAATAAGAAATTGCCAAGAAATTGTTTCATGATGTTAGATTCATAAATAGGATTTTAAAGAGTATTTAAATCTTTTTCTTGGCTAAAGGGTGTGAATCCTTTCGGCATCCATACTTTTCGTTTTGTGGAAAGGGGTTATGGATGCTTAGTGTTTTAATGACTAGCCTTAAAGGCTGGAGGCTCTTCCTCTCTTCCCTATACATGTATAAATTGAGACCCTCCTGTCAAGTTTCAATATAGAAATTTTTGCTTCCATTTTACAAGTCAGTTTGCCAGAAAGTTCCTATTGTGAAAGAGTGCTGCTACTGTTTTTGTTCACTAAGCTAGACAGATAGTGCTTCTGCCGTAGCTGGTTTTGACCGTCGTATCCTGGGAGACAGACGCCGGGTTTCCTCAAGCACTCGACCCGTGAGGCGGCGAAATCTGTTTTAAGGAAACTGCTTCCGTGCAGGCTTCGGTTTCGTCTCTTTACCCTTTTATTGTTTTGTGTATTTCTGTTGAAATTTAGTTGTAATTATCAGTATATGTTCTTGGCATATAATTTGTTTTCTTCATAAATCTATTTATTTAATTTCACAATTTTGAACAACATGCTTAAAACAGATTTTATATATCTTTTCTATGAAATTGATCAAATAGATTTATATAGACTATTAGGTTAGTTTTGTATAATGTTACTAGGAATTGTTGCGGAATTACTCACTATTTCAATGATTGTAAATTATGAAATGTTGTTCTCTAATTGCTTAGTTTAATTAGAATGCTCTATCATAATTTGCATACTTAATTGTATTAGTATGATCTTGTTTTATGCGTATGGTTCATCATTCCCCTACCATGATTTGCATGAATTTTAAGGTTATAAAATATAATTTATGGATGTTGCAATTTTGACATGCTAATTCTATTCTAGTTTTAATTTGTTACATGCTTATTATTTTCTAGACTAGATTACATAATTTAATGTATTTTGGAGTTATAGAGTTTTTATGAATTGTGTACATGATTAATGTGAATTATTTAATTAGGTGCATTAATCTAAATTATCTAATTGGGTGCATTAATCTGAGTTATTTAATTAGGTGCATTAATCTGAGTTATTTAATTGGGTGCATTAATCTGAATTATTTAATTGGGTGCATTAACTTTGAATTTGACTTATCTATTTGGAGTTATTAGTTTAAATGTTTATTATGAATTAATTTCATTTATAACTCATGAGTATTGAACTTTATTTTAAAGTTTTAATTTAATTGGCATTTTAATTCAGTGGTTAATTTTATAAATAGTTGGCTAGATGGTTTCAATTATTTATTATAATTAAATTTTAGATTATTTGTTTGTATTTTGTTGTGGTTTGCTACTAACTTTCTTTGTAGGGATACCAATGCGAAAAACAAATATAAAACCAAATGAATAGTATTTGGGATGTAAAAACAAAATGTTTGGACTACTAACTTTTGTGTTGAATAGAAATACCTTAGCGTGGAAAGGCTTTTGGACTAAATAGAATCCTTATGGATTGGCTATTTTATTTAAATGTTTGAAGCATGTTGTTTGAGATTTAGTTGGTTTGTTTATCTATTTATGGTAGCAAGTTTTATTTGCTTATTTTGTTAGAAGCATTTTATATGCGTGTAATTGTTATAGCAATTTTTAAATTGCTTGTAAGTTTGGAACTTGGTTTGGTTTTCTGTGATAGAAACCAAATTGTTTAGCCTTGATTAAAGAGTAGTTCTTATTTGTTCAGAAATGACAACTAAGACGGATTTTTGGTTTCAAACCTTTGGGGCTTGAGGAAGTATCTGGGTTTAATCATTTTATTCCCAAAGTGTTGGAAAACCATGTTTGGAGAAAGTCTTTGGTTATAATCTGATTATGTCCAAAGTGTTTTGGTTTTGAGAAAGGAAACCAAATTTTAGCATTAGCTAAAATATTTCTGATTTTATTCAGAAATAACGGGCTTAGTTCCGGGAGTACCGGTTAACTTTCATGGGCTCAATTCCAGGAGTACCGGTTAACTTTTATGAGTGGTATAATTATGGTAGCAAATTTTATTTGCTTGGAAATCGGTTTGTTATAACCTGGTTTATCCCTTGGAAATCTTAATTTTAAAATTGTTTCCTATGAACTAGGAGTCAACATGCTGTTGGATGTTTTGTCAAAAGGTTAACTGGGTTTTAAGTGGGACCGATGTGACCCCTCCAGTCTTCCTGGGAACATTCCTGACCATGTCCGATTCTAGGTTAAATGGTGAGACTAGTTTTGAATTAAATTTCCATCTGAGGGATTTTTTAAGGGTTAAGTTTAATTTCTGGAATCACAGAAGCGAAATTCTGTTGTGATGTTTCAGAAATGGCTTCAAAAGGTGACTAACAGAAATGTTGTTCCACCTGATAACCTTTGCCTCACGAGCTTCTTAAAGGAAATCATAAGATTGCATTAAAATATCTCTGATTTGATCAGAGGCAACTAGTATGGTATCCTTGTGTTATTTATAGCATTTTTTATTGCTATGTGACTTTGCTTGAAAGCAAAGTTGAGACAACCTCTTATAGTGGGTGAATATTTTTTGGATTTTTAAATTCCAAATATATTCTTAAATTGGTGGCTCCTAGTGAGTTCAAGATCACTGATCACAAAGATAGAAAACTGGTGGTTCCTAGGAGGTGTTAGACCACTGGCTACACAGTTATGAGATTGTGGTTCCTAGTAGTGAACAGATTACTGATCACATGTCAAGATATCATGATTCCTAGTAGTGGAGAGGCTACTGGTCATATGTCAAGACATGATGATTCCTAATAATGAAAGAGTCTATTGATCCTATGTCAGGACGTTGTGATTCCTAGTAGTAAAGTGACTACTGATCACAGGTTAAGACATTGTGATTCCTAGTAGTAGAAAGTCTACTGACCACATGCTGAGAAATTAGTGATTCCTAGTGATAAGACTACTGGCCATGTTATGAAGTTCCGAATAGTGGACTATTGAACACTGGATTTGTGTTTCCTAATAGTAAGACTATTGGCTTCAGAGTGATAGGTTGGACCAAATATATTTGGGTGCCTAATTCGGTTGATGACATTCTGGGAATGTATTTACTGTGATATGATTTTGAGAGTTTCATAATCATTGTGACACAAGGATTTGTTTAAAACTTTGTATTAATTCTACAAATAAGACTTGATTATCCGATTCCGAATTGAGGAGGATAATAGAAAGAAAGGAGGGAGTACCTCCTTAGTAAAGGCCAATGTCATTGAGCATGGCAAATCTTCTGGGGTGAGGAAGAAGCCCCCCATGAACAAGGGCTCTAAGCTGGGGCTAAGGAGTGATGTTGCAAAGAAGCTGGCATACAAGCCGCGGGAACCTGGTTATCGGTTCTTTGGGAAGTGCTACAACTGTGGTAGCAAGAGGCTTTTAGCTTTACTAGGGCTACATGCCACATCTGCTCCGAGAAGGAGCTGTTTACAACTTTCGAACCGGTTACAAACGGTGAGAAGTTGTTTATGAGAAACTCTACTACCTCATTTGTTGAGAGAAAGGTGGTCCTGATGTTAACCTCAGGAAAAGAGCTTACTTTGAACGAAGTCCTGTATGTTTTGGACATTTGTTAGAATCTTGTCTCAAGGTCTCTTCTCAGTAAACATGTTTTTCGCATGGTTTTTAGAGTCCGACAAGGTCGTTCTGACGAAACACAAGCGTGAAACTTGTGTTGAAGCGAAATGGACAAGATCCCATATGAGTTATGAAAAGGCGTTTAGCCTTCTTATAAATTCTTACAAATGTGGGGGTACCTTGCAATTGTGGCGATTCCTATACCCTAACGGGTTAGGATAGGCCCGAAATCCGTGGATTGTATATTCATTGGTTATGCACATAATAGTAGTGCATATCGGTTTCTTGTACATAAGTTTGAAACTTCAGACATTCACAGGAATACCATCATGGAGTTAAGGAATGCATGTTTCTTTGAAGACATTTTTCCTTGCCGAACCTAAGAAGGGGTTCCGAGGTTTTGAAGCAATTTGGTGAGCTTGCTAGTGATGTTGATCATTTTGATGATCAAGTTGCGAATCAAGGTGTTGATCAGCCTTGAAGGAGTAAAAGGGCTAGGATGTCCAAGTCTTTTGATCCAGACTTCTTGACTTAGATGGTTGAGAACGAACCTCAAACTTTCCACGAAGCTGTGACTTCTCCTGAGAGTCCTTTATGGAAAGAAGCGATCAAAAGTAAGATTGACTCCATCTTACAGAACCGCACCTGGGAGTTGGTAGATTTACCTCCAGGTTGTAAGCCTTTAGGCTGCAAATGGATTTTTAAAAGAAAGATGAAGGCCGATGGGTCAATTGACAAGTATAAGGCGAGGCTCGTTATCAAAGGGTACAGGCAACGAAAAGGCCTAGATTACTTTGATACGTATTTACCTGTGCCAAGGATTACCTCCGTTCGCATGGTGATTGCGACAGCAATGCTACGTGGTCTGGAGATACATCAGATGGATGTAAAGACAACTTTCTTAAATGGAGATTTGAATGAAGAAATCTACATGGAGCAACCCGAGGAGTTTTCAGCTCCAGGACAAAGTAAGAAAGTCTGTAAACTTGTCAAATCTTTGTATGGTTTGAAGCAAGCGGCTAAACAATGGGATGAGAAGTTTGACAACGTAATATTGTCAAATGAGTTTAGATTCAACGAATGTGACAAGTGTGTTTATGTCAAAGACATTGACAGAGGTTATGTCATTTTGTGTCTATATGTTGATGATATGCTCATTATAGGTAGTAACGATGAAATGATCAAAACTACCAAGAAGTTGTTAAACTCTAAGTTTGACATGAAGGATATGTGCATTGCAGATGTTATTCTGGGAATTAAGATTACCAGAATATCTTGTGGAATTGTATTTTCATGGCAGATGTTATTCTGGGAATTAAGATTACCAGAATCTCTGGAGGAATTGTACTATCTCAGTCTCATTATGTTGATAAGATACTTGAGAAGTTTAGTGGATCAGATACGAGTGTGTCATCGACACCTGTAGACTTAAGTCTACACTTTACCAAGAATAATAAAGAGAGTGTCTCTCAGTTAGAATATTCTCGGGTAATTGGAAGTTTAATGTATCTGATGAGTTGTACTAGGCCAGATATAGCTTACTCGGTTAGCAGGCTCAGTAGATACACAAGTAATCCTGATGCTTCTCATTGGAAGGGCATTGTGCGGGTGTTAAGGTATTTACGCTACACTCGGGATTATGGGCTGTATTATACTCGATATCCAGCGGTGCTTGAAGGATATAGTGACGCGAATTGGATATCAGATATAAAGGACTCAAAGTCCACTAGTGGATATGTGTTCACTCTTGGTGGGGCAGCCGTGTCTTGGAAATCTTCCAAGCAAACGTGTATATCTAGATCAACGATGGAATCAGAGTTTATTGCTTTGGATAAAGCAACGGAAGAAGCAGAATGGCTTCACCATTTCATTGAAGATATTCCACGTTGGTCTAAACCTGTGCCAGCTATTTGTATTCATTGTGATTGTCAATCTGCAATTGGTAGGGCACAGAGTAATATGTATAATGGAAAGTCTAGACATATACGTCGTAGACATAATTCCATACAACAACTACTCTCGAATGGAGTTGTCTCTTTAGACTATGTAAAGTCTAAGGACAACATTGCGGATCCGCTAACCAAAGGGTTAAGTCGAGTGTTAGTCGAAACGTCGTCAAAAGGAATGGGGTTAAGGCCTTTGGAAGTTACCGGAATGGAAACCCAACCTAGTTGACTGGAGATCCCAAGATCTAGGTTCAATGGGACAACCTAATTGCGTGTAACGGTGGTATGTCACTGAGGAGGTTAAACCTCCAGCCATTCCTTCTATCAGTGATACCTGCAAGTGTAGAGGATAAGCTGAGCTTTTAATGACTCTTGTGTGTTAAGCTGTTGAGCTGAGTATTGCAGGATACTCAAGTAGAGTCACCTATGTGAGTGTGAAGTGGGGCCGCTTTTAGAAGAATTGGATAGGCCAAGATTCTTTGAAACCACTCGCTAAACCAGGCTAGTGTCCAGGGCCACACAGGGCACACCAGTGAGAACAGAATGGTAGTAGGAGTAATTCCCGTGTGAGATCTTTTGTCTCAGTTTACATAAACGGCAGAGCAGTTCAAGATGTCTTATTCACTGATCAGCCAGTAAACTCGATAGGTTTTCACTGGGAGAGGTTCAAAGCCAAAAGCTACCTTCTCTGTTGTCAGGGTTGGTCCGTTGTACTCTCTCTTAGAGTCTTTATTGTTGAACGATGTCCGTTTGTTGAGTCATTCAGTCAATTTTTATTTATGTGGGGGATTGTTGGAAAAAATGTTTTTTGGTGACTTTAATTTAATATTAAAGTGTGGTGACTTTAATTAAATATTAAAGTGGGTCCCAACCATTTATTGTGTTGGGTCCAAGTGAGCCAAAAACCATTGGGTTTTGAATAAGAAATTGCCAAGAAATTGCTTCATGATGTTAGATTCATGAATAGGATTTTAAAGAGTACTTAAATCTTTTTCTTGGCTAAAGGATGTGAATCCTTTGGGCATCCATACTTTTCGTTTTGTGGAAAGGGGCTATGGATGCTTGGTGTTTTAATGACTAGCCTTAAAGGCTGGAGGCTCTTCCTCTCTTCCCTATACATGTATAAATTGAGACCCTCCTGTCAAGTTTCAATATAGAAATTTTTGCTTCCATTTTACAAGTCAGTTTGCCAGAAAGTTCTTATTATGAGAGAGTGTTGCCACTGTTTTTGTTCGCTAAGCTAGACAGATAGTGCTTCTACCGTAGCTGGTTTTGACCGTCGTATCCTGGGAGACAGACGCCGGGTTTCCTCAAGCACTCGACCCGTGAGGCGGCGAAATCTGTTTTAAGGAAACTGCTTCTGTGCAGGCTTCGGTTTCGTCTCTTTACCCTTTTATTGTTTTGTGTATTTCTGTTGAAATTTAGTTGTAATTATCAGCATATGTTCTTGGTATATAATTTGTTTTCTTCATAAATCTATTTATTTAATTTCACAATTTTGAACAACAGTTACTACTACCTTCATCAAGCTTACAAGACCATAACAATGGCCATAAGTCAATAATTCGAGCCAAGCTTGTAAAATCAATAATAATCGAGACACACACAAAAATCAACTAATAGTACAGTTAAAAACAAAACTCAGGTACTTCAATATTTATAGTTAGGTCTCACTTTCTGTACTTATATTCTAACACTTAAAGACATATTCTCAACATCTTATATTTTAACACTTCAGACATATTCTCAATATTTATTCTTTTTAGCAAATTTTACTAAATTGTCACTATGGCTATAACACTAAGAGTAGTTCTATTTGCACAACACTGATCATCTCAATGCACACCACTTTCTTAGTTCACACTACACACATCTTGAATTTCTTAGTTTCTCTCAATCCACACCAATATTGTTCACATAATACTAAACTACCCTCAATTTCTCTCATCACATACCCTAACTCTAGCTGTCACCCACCGCTATCGTCTCATTATCTCTGTCGTCCATTTTTGCCTTCCATCTTAGCGCCTACAATTCTCCTCACTATCTTCGTCACAGTACTGCTACCCTTACACCTCGCCCCCACATCTATAGCCTTCATCGTCCTCTGCTTTTGTGTCGCCACTTCTTAACCTATCCTCACCCACCCACTCGCGTTCTCTCTCTCTATCTCTCTCTCTCTCTCTCTCTCTCTCGATTGTGATTGTGATTGCGATCGTGATCTATTGTCACATTCACAATCAGAGTTGTTGGCGATAGGCTAGGGTTGTGAGGCTGCGAAATGATGGAGATGGGTTATGGGACTATGAGCAAAGGCTGTAAATAAGTGTAGGAATTTGCTATCATGACCCGCTCCCCATACTCAAAGATTAAGTATCGTGATGGCCAGTAACTGAAGTTACCTCCGGCCAATTCTTGAACAAATTAATAAACGGAAGCGGAAATAATATTTAAATGAGGGTACCAAAATAATCATCAAAGCTTTTATTTTTATTACAAAATTTATTGACCCAAAAGGCCGATATTTACATATAAAAATATCATAAAAATATTGTGTGTGTCTAGTCCGCAGCCGGCATCTAAGACTTTTTAAAAGTTATTTCTGAATTGCATTATTTTCTGAAAATTGGTAAACAGCTATAAGTAAATGACAGAGTGAGAAATATAATGCCAAGAGTATAAGAGACACAAAATAACTATGGATAATTATGTAACTAAAATATTTAAGATAGCTTAGTCTGAACAAATAATCTTTTAAGTAGCAAAACTGAGATTATGTAAATAAATAACCATAACCAGGAGTGACAAAACAGAACAGAGGTCATAGGAGTGACAATCAGAACAGAGGTACGGATTCAATAGGTGGCTCGTACGGATTATAGAGGTGACTCCCACAATAGTGTAGCACTTATCTCCGCACAGCTCTTTGCTCCGCACAGAACAGATGTCAATAGATCCATGACAATAGAGGGCCACAAAGTGACCAAATAGAGGCCGATGGTTATTTAAGTCTCCCAAAGTGTGGGACTCCCGTGATAGTACTTACAAAACATAATTGTTTATAAGGCTATAATTAAATATTCTTTAAAATTTACACAAATATATCCATGGGTTTTATTTTAAGCAAATAGGGGTCAAGAAATAATCCACGTAATCGAAATATTAATATAATTTATAAAATACAAATTACGTAAAATAAATTATGGTAAATTAAAATATACGTAAAATATATGATAGTAACTCAAGATATAATATAACTCACCTTAAAATTAATATCTTACCCTTACTCTCCACTATTAAAGACCTTTCGTCTTCCTGTATTTTCTTCCCCTATACTTAGTTTCTTTTCCCTTAACTCCTCCCTATTTATAGGGAGTTAATTTGTGAGTCCCAAGCCAAGTCCATACACGTGGCTCTACCAAGTTTGCTCCCTCGATTCAAATTTATCCATCAGCGAGTCGCTACACCTATATATAGGTAGGCAACTAATGCCCCAGTGACATCTGGCAAGGCCAGATGTTTTCTCTAAATTGAAGGTGACAAATTTTCCTTTTATATTTACCCTTTAACTCCTAAATTTCTTGCTAATTATATTATTTTATAAAATTACATATAATAATACAAAATAAATTATATATTTTTCCAATTATAATTAAATAATATTAATATAAATTTTACAGAATAATTAAAATTTTGGATTGTTACATTTGCGATGCAATACGATAACACAACTCGAACCGTACACGAAATTAGTAGGTTGGGATTGACTATTTCCTGATATGAACATGTATATGATACGACTCGATAACACGAATATTAAACAGGTCGGATTAGTATCAAATCTGTATAACTCAAAATTGATACGAATAACCCGTATAATAAAGAATTAGTTACACATTTAACATTATTTTCCCTAAAGAGTATCATAACATTTTTTAATCTCTTATGTAATTGCATCTAATTTATTAAAAAATATGTAAAATACGATTTTTAGTTTGATATAGGTTTTCTTTTTGCTTTTAATTGAATTTAATGTATTTTTTGTGTATTATTTGAGTTAATCTAGTAAAAAAATATAATAATAAAATATAATTTTTATAAATTAAGAAAATAAAATTAAGTTGAAATCAAATATTTTTATAAATATTTTCATTTAATTGAAACTAGTTTCATTAAATTTAACTTGGGAAGAAATTTTCAAATATTTTTCATGCATTTGATATTTTTAGTTAATAATAAAAATTTTAACATGACACGAAGCGGTTATGAACCGAAAATGACACGGCACGATAATACAAAATAATAAACGGATCGGGTTAGTATTGATTTAATTCTGACACGAACTCGAGATAACACGACACGATGCTCACCCCTAGCTGTATGAGGCGTTGCACAAATTTATTTATTTTTTAATAAATTTTTTATTTTTAGAACCTATTTGAGGAGATTTATCAAATAATATATTCAATATAAAATTTTGAAGAAAAAATTGTGAAATTTCACAATTACAATTTTTTTAAAATTACTTAACTTTTTTTTAATTACTGTACATTTATATTTCACTTTTGACTATTTTCAAACCTCACCAACCACCCGTCACTTTTTTTGCCCTAGATGTGGCCAAAATAACAGCCAATTTTCAGCAAAATACAAGTTTGAACATTGCACATATCCATTTTTCCCAGTTCATGAACTCACAAAATGCAGAGATGTACAAAGTTTCACTGAACCGTTACCATGCATTTTCGTTTCAGTTGAGTGATACAAAAATTACATGCAGAAAGAAAATTAAAAAAATATTGAATTGAAGAAAAAATACATATATTCCCCACAGAATAAAGAAAGAAAGAAAGAAAAAAGAAAAAAAGTATCAATATACACTCACTAAGACCTAAGCAGACACTGTTATTGTTTAGACAACAACAAATACGGATAGTAGCAATAAAAAATGTGACAGAAAAATATTTCTAGTGGCATTTTTAATAAGTGTCACTGATACCCATGTAACTCTAGGTTAGTGACACTCATAAATGCCACAATACCAAGTGTCATTTTAGACACCATTTGTGGCACTTACGTATATATTTTGTGCCTTTTTTGAATGCCACCAAATTTCTTAGTAGAGTCACTTTCGCGGGTACTCAAATGCCACATTTATGCTTTGTTTGCTTCGACATAAAATATTTTCTAAAAAATATTTTTTGTGAAAAACTTTTTTGCATTCTTGAAACTAATGTACTGATGGTCGCATTAGTGGTGATGGCAGTGGTGGTGGTATGGTGAAGGTGGAGGTGTTGCGGTGGTAGTGGCGGCAGCAACAGTGATGTTGCGGTGGTCCTGTGGTAATAATGAGATAGAGGTGGTAGTAGCAGTGGCTGTAGGCTGGAGAAGGTGGTGGTGATGACGGTGGTGATGATGGTTGTGGTGTGGCCATGGTTGTGGCGGAGGTAATGATAATGGTGGTAATGTGGTGGTACTAATAAAACTTTGGTTTGGAAACAAAAATTTGCCTTCTGAAAGTGGAAAACATTTTTTGTCCAAATAGATTTGTTTTACATTGACTTAAGAAAATATTTATCATTGACTTTTGTTTTCTATTGTACCAAACGTTAAAAAATGCAAATAATATTTTATGCAAAATGCTTTCCGCCAAAACAAGTAGAGCATTAGTGGCATTTGTGACGGCCACTAAAAATAAAATAAATAAATTTACAACATCAATTTTAACAATAATTTTCTTTTATACACGAGAAAATAAAATTTCATTTATATAATGCAAATACAATATTCATGAAATTAACAAAATACAATAAAAACAACCACTTGTAACCTAACTAAAAATATTTTAAATAAGAAATTACAACTTTCATCTATCTTAAACAATTATAAGTATGTCAATCCCATTTGGATAAACAAAAATGTTGATTTCTTTGCACTGACTTCAAGTTTTGCTATAACACTCTTGAAAGATCTCCATGATTTTTCATATCTCATTGGCATGTAAGATAACACCCATTTGTGCTTTGATTTCTGCAATTGTACTTTGTTGCATAGTTTATCCTCCAACAATGACCTTGTCAGCCTCCTTAAATTTATTAAAATATTTTATAACTGAAAAAACATAGAGTAATCAGTAAAATTAGCAAGTTACACACATGTCAAATAAAGTTTTAAAAAAATAAAATAAAAGTAGACACATATATGACTGCACCCCTTTGAGGCATTTTATCAAACATGTAAAGACTAATTGAAAAATACCCAAACTATGTAAAATGGAATACATCTACATATATTTTCTTTCAAGTTTCTCTCTATAAAAAAATAACTAAGAATAGAAGGGAGAGAGATTATCTGTAATGGTACCTTATGGAAGGATTCCTAAGTGTTTTTCAAAAAGGATTAAAAAAATAAATAAAAATTCCGACCAAACATTTGATTTCTTTATCAATTTCACAATTTTAACACATACAAACAAGATTCAAGCAAAAATAATTAGGAATTTTGGATTCTAATGGCGCCTTATGGAGGGATTCCAAGTATTTTTCCGAAAGGACAAAAAGTAATTCAAATTCAAACATTTGATTTCTTTATCAATTTCATAATTTTAATACATATATAGACAAGATTTAAGCAAAAATAGTTACGATTTTTTAGATGAACATCTTTCACTCCAGAATAATAAGAGCTAGAAAACTCATTATCAAGACAAACTTGACATTGAATTTTTGCTTCCAACGATATTGTTTTCCAGCAACCGAAGTAGAAATTAATTTAGATCTCATTCAAATCTAACGAAAGAATAAGTGAGCGTGGAAGAGAAGAGTAAGAGTAATGAGGTTGAGAGATATCCATCAATCCAACATTTCGTTGGAATCTGACAATGGAACAAGTGAATGTTGAAGGAGAGAATTAATGTAACAGTGAAACTGAGAGAATAGGGAGGTATGGTGGAAGTGCGGGTTTCATTAAAAACTGAACATATTTTTGAAAAAAAAAAAAGTATATGAATAAATAATTTTTTTTCTAAAAACTAATGAACATATTAGATTTAGGGGGCAGCTTACCTCCGGCCCAACATCGGATTGGACAGTGTTGTTTGGCCAGTGGGGTCCACCACGAGTCCCGTTTTGATAATCTGAACCGTTCAATGTGTAGATCTTGTCGAGTACTATATGCTTGTAAAAAATCAGGTTTATTGGATATCGATAGTTATGTGATCAAATCAATTTTGTATACAAAAAAATAGACGATGAACAAATTAATGGTTGACAAAAAAACTAATCCGATGATATAGTTATCGATATCCGATCAACATGATTTTTTACAGCCATATAGTACTAGACGAGTTCTACATATTGAACAATTCGGATTATCAAAACGGGACCCGTGGTGGGCTCCCGCTGGCCGAACAGTACCGTCTAATCCGATCTCAAACTGGAGGTAAGTTGCTTCCTAGATTTATTAGAGTTATCTAATGGTATGTCCAAAAATTGATATATATATATATTAGATTTAAAGTAATCTAATGACGCATAATGAAATGCCAATAACATTTTAAAATTTGTTATTAGATAATTTTTTCGTGGCACTTCATGAAAAAATGACATTGAACCATAACATGCCACTAGATCATATTTTCACGTCACAGTGATAGGTAGCTGCTATACGGGAGCATGTCAGTCACTGTTGTGTAGTTATATGGGCCCATACTAGGTCTTTTTTGATAATCCAAACCGTTCACTTTTTAGAGTATACCAAGTAAAACACACCTACAAAAATTCAAGTTCATCGAACATCATTAACTATTTCATCAAATTGCATTTGTATCTACAAAAATAAATAGCAAATGTGATTTGAAGTATAAAATTAAATACAAATGCAATTCGATGAAATAGTTAACGATGTTTAACCAATTTGAATTTTTGCAGGTATGTTCCACTCCGTTTACTCTAAAAAGTGAATGGTTTAAATTATTGAAATGAGCCTCTAACTGGCCCACGTGACCATACAACAATGATTGTTGTGTTCCATACAATAGCCACCCCATTTCTGTCACTAAGTTAATGCCACTAAATCATATATTTTTTTGTAGTTGTCTTTGCGGAAGAGGCAAAGCCAAATGTTAGCTTAGCATCTGTGCAGTCATGCGGGTGTTTCGATTCCCGATCATTGGCTGCTGACCATTCTTATGATGGTTCCTAAGACTATATTCCTCTACCTGTTTTTAAGTCTAACCTAAAAATAAAATATAAAAAATTACATATTATCCAATAGGAAAAAGGTTGAGACCCCTTTTTTCTTGACCCTATCACCTTCAATGTATTGAGATTGATCAATTTTTTGTTTTTTGTTTTTTTTTTTTTTTCCCTCCTATCACTCATTGATATGTGTCTGTAGAGGGTGTAGGAGTCAAGAAAAAAGGGAACTCTTATCATTTCTGCCATCCTGTACTATACACCAATTAATATCATTTGCAATAATACAAAAGCAACGTGATGCAGACAAGGGTGAACGTTAAGTCAACCAACAAAACCATATTGATATCTTATCGCACATTTACAATTATAATGCAACACCACTGAGCAATATAGCTCAGTTGGCAACCAAAGAGAGCTCTATGTTGATTTAAGAAAGATTTTTAGAACTGGTGCATATACAATGATGGTTAACTGCTAAATGAAAAGCTATTGAATGCTTATAAAAATGGTGATTGGGGGGGGGGGGGGGGGGGGACTGAAGTGGGTATTTATTAGATTTTGGATAAACTACTAATATATCGTAATAGTTAAACTTAATTTTCATCAATTTCTATTAAAAATAAGTTTTAATAAAATCATCGCTAAAAATAATTATGACAATAATTTACATATATCGTTAAAAATTGACAAATAGTGATTTTTTTTGTCACGATTTTTATAAATTGTCTCTAAAACTTACAATTAGTGACATTTTTTCTGTGACGAATTTTTCAAACTGTCATTAAAAATTGAAAATTAATAACTTTCTTGTGATAATTTTTTAAACTGTCGCTAAAACTTATAATTAATAACATTTTTTATAACAATTTTCAAACTATCGCTTAAAATTAATTACTGACATTTGTTTTAAATAATGTTTGATGAAAACTGCTATTAATTCTTACAAGACTTATTAAATAATAAATCCACCTATATTGGGAGATCTGGAGGTGGTGGATTTGAGAGGTGGGGGTTGGATGATTTTAGTTGCAGAGAAAGCTGAAGACATTGGTTTGGTGGTGTTGTGCTTCTTCCCATAGATGTGGATTACAGTTTCGAATACATAGAGAGATAGGGAGAGATTAACTTATACAACAAACCTTCGGATGAGGCTAAGG
This sequence comes from Camellia granthamiana, assembly GCA_036172215.1. Lineage (NCBI taxonomy): Eukaryota > Viridiplantae > Streptophyta > Magnoliopsida > Ericales > Theaceae > Camellia > Camellia granthamiana. Next base: position 123,905,110 of record CM069906.1, on the reverse strand, counting down.
GGGTCTTTGGCACCTCTGTCCTCAGAATTTTGTGGAAAATCCTCTCCTGTACACTTTTATAAAGGTCATTATTGCTACAATTTTTTTTGTAATTTAACTATGCCTGCACATCCATTTTTTTTTTTTATCAAAAAGAAATTTCATTACTGAAGCCAAACGGGACTTACACAAGAATCCAGCCAACAAAAGTCTTACACCAAGCAAAGAAAAATCAGATCAAACAAGCACACAAGTATAAAAACTGTGAAAATCTCAAACGCACAAGTGCTCGCGCTCGTACTGTAAAGTAGAAGTCAAAAAAATCAACTGTAGAACGTGTCTAAGATAGGTCATAGATTATAACCACAGAGTGAGTAAGCCACCTAAAAAGCACCGATGGATTCTAGACAACAGTCCCAAACCAAAAACAAAAAAACAAAAAATCTGGAGAATACAACCTCATTCCCTGCGGCATCCAGATCTGGCTGAGGGAAGGTGATGATAGCAATGGCGAGCAACGGAGAAGAAGACCAAGGCAGATCTGGCACCGGTGCCTGCACATCCATGATCCATCCAGCTTTTCTTCCAATTTTGGAATTAACACAGTGCTAATCAATTTGAGTCTATTTAAGTAAAAGCATCTCATCTCTCGAGCAAAATCTAAAATATTCCCTCCATTGATTGATTGATTGTTTTTCTATACAGTATTCATTGTGAAAAGTTTCTTTTTTCCTATGTTACAAACAACAATTTACAAGCCTGGATACCACGAAAACAAACATCATGATGACAACAAAATATAAAGGTTAAAATGGCTACTTTCAACTCTTCTGACGATTTATTTTGATCCAAACCATTCATCTGCCAGTAGATTGCCTCAATAAAAAAACTCATCCTCAATGCTGTTGGTGTATAATATACGATAATTGTTTCACCGCTTACTTGACCTCTCCTTGCCTAGAAAAGCCTCCATATGTTAGAGAAGCAAAACACATAATTTAGCATTTTAAATCGCAGAATGGTAATGTAACTCACCAAAAATGTTTGATTTCAAAGGTAATCTAATAGATGACCCCTTCACTTTTAGGTCTCTAAGTTGCCTGCTTTTATATGGTTTTTCTACCCTTGCAAGACCACTGCTACTTTCACCCGTATGCAGATCCATCCCTTTCTTAACCTTCTCATGATAAACAGCTGGCGGTGAGAGCCTTAACTGAGGCATGTTTTCTATTTGGATCAATCTCTGGTCTTTCTGAAGATTCGTCAAGATATCAAACTGTCACACCCAAGTTCATCTTAATGAGTCATCAATACACACACTCAAAAACAAAACAAAACAAAACAAAAAAACTAAAGTAGAAAGAATGAAGATAAGACAATTAAGTATTAAATTACCCTTGAAATTTGTTGATACCCATGTGGATTCTCAAATGCCTCACTTTCATGTGGGTATAGAGAAATAGTTCCATGTGCTTGTTGTGGTCTTGATCGAGGCTTGCTCACTAATCCATTTTCCGAAAGCACTGTCTTACTTCTAGACCTCTGACCCTTCTTCTTGGGCAAACAAACAGGGCATCCAGCCGAGGAGCCCGTGTGTGATGTCTCATTTTCTTGAAGTTCACACTGGAGATGTGTTGCATGACCACAATTGAAAACTCGAATGCTAGAGCCAGAAGAATTCTTGGTGAGAAGGCAATTGCAGATACAGCATAGAAGACTCCGGGGAGCATAACCATGAGAAGCCCCTTCTTGAGTAAGCTCATGGTATAGAATGTATCATCCTCAATCAAGGATTTGGCAGTGTCCTAAATTAACAAGAGGAACAGGTCAATATGGAAACTACAGAATCAGACTGATGATGTCTGGAAGATATAGATGGGTTTTTCATTTCAATCTATCCTTTTGTATGATTTAAATAAAGTCATAAACACAAATTTATAATAGAGGAACAGCTATACACCCACCAGAGTACTACATGTACATGAAGTTAGAGATTACACCTAGTTATTGACATATAGCAGAACGGCCAAAAACAAAAAATACAATGTACATGTATTCACATATATACTAAAATACAAATTAAGGTTATTTTCTCTGAAGAGGATTAGATTATTCCATCTCCTTGTCTAAGAACAGAGGCTGGATAAGCTAAAGTTGAAATAAAAATACAAGTGACACAAAAAGGGAAAAGAAGTAGTAGTATTAGTACACATACCAGAATTCTTCTCTCAAAACCATATGTCCCCAAGCATTCCCAATATGGTAACTTTAAAATCACCAATTCTTGGCTACCATTATCAGAGAGGAGCTTTGACATGATAATGGGAAGGCGAATGTATCCAATCATTCCCTCAACAATCTCTTTGATGAACTGAGAAAACAATTTCCTCAAAATATGAGCACCTTTGTGGAATTTTGAGATTTTCCACTTAATTATGCATGCCTCTTCATTCTCTTGCCCCCCCAATGGTTCAGCTTGCGTTCCAATGTAAGTTTCACCTTGAGGAACCATTTTCTCATTAAATGAATCCATCAAAGGCTCACAAAACCTGAGATGAAACTAAACAACTATTAGAACTGGGAAAGAAAAATAACAGGCTAACTACAAAAATTTCCATGGCAACAATTAGAGGGGGGAACATCACAAAGTAATAGAACAATGTAAGTCGGAGATGCTACACGGTCTTGGGAAAAAACTTAACAGCAAAAGCTAGCTGTTGAGGTGAGGGTGCGCCCCCCCCCCCCCCCCCCCCCCCCCCCCCCCAAAAAAAAAAAAAACACTCTCCACATTAAGTTAGTTCCTAGGCAATGTGAGACTTTGCTTCACACCCTCTTACATGCGCAACAAGTTCACTCGGTGCCGAGCACCTGCCACGTGCAGGCTAGGAACATACAACCTACCCATCCCCAAGTACGCTGACTCTGATACCATGTTATACAGTCTTAGGTAGAACTTAACCTCAAAAGCTAACCGTTGAGACGAGGGTGCCCTTACGTGCACATTAAATTAGTACCTAGGTGATGTGGGACTTTGATTCACATGAGTTTGTACATATCAAATCTTTTTCCTTCCTTTCTTTTCCATGTATGAATTGTTGAATAGCTTGATATACATTGTTGGTCCGTTTCCAATAGCTGAAGTTTTGAAGGACAATTGGTTACTTAACATAGTATCAGAACTTTGATTGGGAGAGGTCTTTGGATTCAAGCCTCTCCACTTGCCTTCGGTCATCGTTTGCATTCTTTCTCTTTCATTTGTATTGTCTCTTCTGTCTATGTATACTGATGATTGCTTCTCACGTGCAAGACGGGGTTCCATGTGAGGGAGAGTATTGATGTTTGATATATATTGTTGGGGGGCCTGTTTCCTAATAGCTTAAGCTATTGGGACTATTAGTGACTTAAACCACATACCTCTTAAAAATCATTTACTAGTAATAATTTACAAAATCATATTTTCATTTATAATAATAGGACATGTTTCTAAGCGTGTACAACATGTGTTCGGTAGTGTTCGATAAATGTCAGTATTCGACACATGTTCATCTCCAACCGAACATGGCACCTTAAAAGTGTTTGTCCTTAGAAGGGACTTTAGAAGGACAATAAAATATATTACATAGATCTCAAACAGACCCAAAAGATATATATACACCTCACATATCTCAAGTTTCAACAAAACAACTCTTAAGCCTATATAGAGGATAGTTTGCTTCAACCAATAAAATAAAATAAAAAATAAAAAAAAGGTTCACCCCAAATGATCCCACATAAGACATAAAGGAATGAAAAGTCATGCCTTTCTCCTGCACTTTACACCTTGCCACATCACCTAGAATGCAAGAGGTCCACTGCTACTCTATGGAAAGCCCAAGACATCCCAAACATCAACTAAATCAAATTCCACAACTCCTGCCAATGAGGGTCATTCTCATCATCACTTTTGCACATGTAACACCAATTAACTGTAGATGGATGTCTCCTAATGAGGCTATCAATGATAAGAATCTTCTCGAAAACTACATTTCCAACTAAAAAAAATGGCAAACTTTGAGGGGGGCCCAACCGACTATATCCGTTTCCAATGGAAAGAAGCTCCACAATATGCGAACAAAACTCCATGGATTCACCTCAAACTTCTCTCTAGACAAGGAAACCCAATAAAAAGTGTCTTAGTGCTCAACAAAGCTTGGGAGCTCATGCAACAACTGAAGGTAATAACTTATTCATATCCCAATCTTGCATATGCCTGCTCAATAGAATATTTCTAAAGGTACGATTGCCTCCCTATGATCATAATCCACCACAGGCGCATCCTTATTTCTATCCAAACTGAAGACAGCCAAAAATAACCTCTCAAAGGAAAACTCCCAACATCACTAATGGCTCCAACAATTCACCCTTTCACCATTGCCAACCTTTAATTTAATATGATCCACAAAATCATCCCAAACCCTCTGGATTCCTTTCCGCAACCTTTTCCCATGAAACAATTCCACCTCCAAAGATTTCAAATCTCGCCATGACATGCCATACTTAATGGACACTACCTACCTCCATTATTTATCCCTCCTAAGCAAAACTCCAAAGCCATTGAAACCATTCAATAACCTCATCCCAAACTTAAGTGCATTTGAATGATGAGCCTACAGGTAAGCTCAAATACAAAGTTGGGAATGATACCACCGCTCAAGCAAGTACAGAGACTAAACAGTTGATGTTAGAGACCTTACCGCTACCTTCAAATGGTAAGCCAACACTTCATCCAACTTATAAGTCCCTCAAGAAGACTGATGGGTCTAAAATCCCTACTGTTCTTAGTATCCCAATCTTAGAAATTAAAGCAACAAATGAAGAAATCAAGCTCCTCTTGAAGTCCCCCATCTAAAAAATGAAGCTATCATCTCCATCACATCTTGTGAACTCTAGTAGTGTTGAAAGAAGTGGTCATCCTGTTAAGCCCAAAGGCTTTGTCCCATTAAGGGTCTTTAACGCAAAGAACACCTCTTCATCTGTGAAAGGTCTTTCCAAACATATCATCTCTTCCACGGAAATGAATCTATAATTAATACCATTCACTCGCGACCCCCATTCCCTCCTTTTAGAGTTAAGCTCCTCATAGGAATTAGCAATCCTTTCTCACTTTTTCCTCCACTTGCAAGATACAATTACCAATTTTGACTTTGTCAATAAGGTTGCTTCATCCATGAGCAATAGCCACCTTATGGAAGAAACATGCATTCCTTAGTTGCATGATGTAGGTGCAAAGGCAGGGGAAAAATCAGGAGCATGACATATAGAAGAGTCTAAGGTTGACATTAATGTATTTCATATATAAATATATCATAAGAAATATATTTGTTGCTTAGTTGTAATATACATGCTAAATGTCTACATTACATTACCACTTAAATTCTCATTATAAAAATAACAGTTCACTAACAATAACAAAATTCTTACTTTGAATCACAAAATCGTGGAGAAGTCACCTCTAGTAAGAGATTCTTGCAAGGAAGGTGTGTTCCTATCCCCTTTAATCTGAAAAGAGTTTACATTCTTCTAATACCTCCCCTCTCAAGCAAGAAGAGGTATTTGCACCACCTTAGAGAAATGTTCCTCCCAATCAATAGAAACCAAAATTTGATCAATCTAAGACATGGAGGGATTGCCCTAGTGTTATTGGACTCCATTTAAAATCCCTCCTATCAAAGGAAGATTGATAAGCTCCATCTCATCAATAAAAGATAAACATGCTATCCCACATATCTAGAATTCCTGTAGCAACACCTTCCCTCAACAAATTCTCCCAATCTAAAACCTCCCGCACCAACACACCCACCTTACTATTTCGTTGGACATGGCTACAGTTTTAGGAGGACAGGCAATATGCAGTACAATGTATCTAAAATAAAACATACTTGCAATTAAACTAATCTACATTTTGGAATTACTATTAGCAGGTTAAACAGAAGTATTGGTGCAAAGACTTCCATCAGCCATTGAACTTATGATTCAAATTTCATGTCCAAGAGACCAAGACAACATGTTGTCATGAAGATAGAACTTGCTCTTGATCTGCTATTTTATTTCAATTCTAGCAAACATGAAACTAAAGAAAAATGAGCCTACTGGAGATGTGTGTTGGGCTTACGAATCAAGCAACAAAAACCAGAGGGATTCTGACTCCTCGGGATCCAATCTAGGGGTGTTTCGCTGGCACAATCCAATACAGGCATGTAATATTTCAAGAATGTCATTCACCTGCAAGAGGAAAATCAAAAATAAAATTTAAATTCAATTTTTTGACTTTCCATTTGAAAACAAAAAATGAGACATTTCTGCGAACCTCTTCCTTCTTTAATATAGCACTGAAATGCTCTATACCAGCATCAGAAACTAAACTTTCCACAGCAGTATCAAGCATGATGAATTTGTCATTGAGACTAGAAAGGGTAAGAAGAAGGGAGTTCCCAACATCACCAACCCTTTCCAATAAGAATGCAGCGGCATCTATGATCCCATATTCCTGGCACAGCCGTAAACAGTGTTCCACCCTATAGCTTTCAAAGGTCTCCAAGAACTTGAGAACTGAATTGCGTTCATACTGACATAATAGCTGCAAAAGTAAAATGCATAATTTAAAATTCTAAGTGCTACACCACTCAATAAGTGCTTCAAGAGAGCTTTGAAATCAACATGTAGCAATAAGTTATAAGGGAAAAATGGAGCACTTTATAGGGACAGTCAAAAGCATAGATCTTTTTATTTTCATTCTTTTCCTTTTCTTTTTTTTTTTTTTTTTCCTGCCTTCGGCATTTTTCAATGCTACAGCTTTATGGTACAAATAATTTCCGTTGGTGTAGATTTATTGGGTGGCACCATCTACTTGTATTCAAATGTTGTTGATTGACTACAGAGGATGGTCTTAACAAGTAAGCTTGAGTGCTTTGGGATTGTGTAATTTGTGTTATTTTTGGGTGATTTGGTGGGAAAGAAATGCAAAGATTTTTAAAGATAAATTTGAAGATTATAAGATTTATAGGATGGAATTGTTATTGTCTTCTTTTTGGGCTACAATATTATTCCCATTTATGAGAATTCCTTTGTTTTGTTTATTTTTGGAGACTAGAAAGCGGTGTGTGATACATAATTTTCAATTCATTGCACAACCTACAAATCCACTCTTTTTCCTATTCCAAGATCAGCCCTTCATCTAAGTGTTTTCACATCGAGAATTATTTGCAGATGAAGAGACGTCCAAGAGGCATCTCACTTCCCAAACAAATCTTCCTACAACTATATATGAAGGCTAGTTTATCAAGAATACACAAGAAAGATACTTCAAATTGTTGATTAATCTCCACAGATGGCTTAGAACTAATAGTTCATTATCTGATGGATCTTTTTGTTCTAATGTCTTTCCCCTAAACGGAGTGTATTGAACTCATAATTCATTAGGTTCTTTTTATGACTACCAACTAACCTAACCTAACCAAACCAAGCCAAGCCTTAAGTCCCATCAAATGGGGTCTTTTTATGACTATCAACTAACTATCATAAATAAATTGCTCCTAGTTGTTCAATCATTTGGAAACCAAAGTCATTCTTCGATAAATAATCAGTGAGTTTGACTAGATAGAATTTGATCAACCCATTTTCTCAGTTGTTAATATGGAGAACTGAACCACAAATTCTCTTTCTTCATAATCAATCGAATCACTATTTGCAACCCAGAATTCTATTTTATCATCAATCCAATGGACTTGTTGGGTATTTTGGTTTGACACTGCTGCACACCCAAAAAGAAGGGAGCTACATCTGAGTTAAACTTAGAGAGGGAAGTCTTCTTTCATTTCTTAACAGTAAAGCAAGACCAAGCTCATGAGTTTATTATCCTAGGTCGGGACAAGTTAATAGGATCACCAATTTTAACCAGAACAATAATAATGAAAATGACTCCTTTAGTGAGACTATAAGAGCAAATGCCTAAACCAAAATACGTTATTGCTATGGGAGCATGTACAATTACAGGGATGTTCAGTACCAATTCTTATAGTATCGTTCGGGGAGTCGATAAGCTAATTCTTGTGGATGTTTATTTGCTAGGACGTCCACCTAAACCGGAAGCAGTTATAGATGCTATGACAGTTTTTCATTTTTCTCCTTTCTTTTTGAGTGGACTTCTTATCCTTTGTTGTATCCTTCTGTACTCTTTCTTCATTTAATAATATTTCCTTTTTGTTGTTGATCAAATAAAAAAGGAAATCTGAAAATGATAATTTAGAAATAGTATATTTACAAGCAATTCAAGATATTGAAGATGAAGTAGAGAAAGCTGAGTGTTTAGAATCAATCATGAGCAATCCATTTATGATAAAATGAGCTCTATGATTATGTTGATAGTTCTAACAAAAAGAAGGGGAGTGAGAAACAGAGTTTCCAGTCTGACAGATCATATAAAGTGTCCATAATGTCCATACTCAACTAGGTCCACAACCGAGCCATCTGCAGTATAACAGGCAACAAAGATGGCAGGGCTGAGAAGAAGTAATTTGAAATTGCACAAACTAAAAGTATGGTCCTCGAATGAGCTGACAAAGAAGCAAGATTATTTGAATAGCCAACGAAATTCCAGGGATAATACTTCTTAGAATTGAGATCTCAAGAATTAATAACATAAATTATAAATAAAATAAAATAATTAAGAAACACAAAGACAATATCACATGACTCAACACAATCACATTAAACACACAAGGAAGACACACACATTATTCACTATTTAAATTATTATTACATATAGAAATGCTGAAATGTTCACCTCCAGGTAAAGCTCAATCATATCATCAGCCACTTGAACTGGATTGTTACGCAGGAACTTTGGGAATTCAGAGATCCTTTCCAAGTACGCCTCCACTAACTGATCCCTTGCTCTTCTTCCAATTGGAAATTCCAGAGTCTCGTCTTTTCTTAAACAAGAAAAGTTGAGGGTTCCGGATAAGTGAACCTCAAAAACTGTCTTTAGGTAAAGGAAAAGGCTTTTGGGGTGAGAGTGCAGTTCAGATAAAATATGTTGACTTTCCCTACTGAAATGGGTAGTAATCAGAAAGAATGCACCCTCTCTGTAAAAGGTAAGAAAAGCATAACATTCATCAGAAAAGCATTAGCTTCACAGCAGAAAATCCTACATATAACTGAACATGTGAAACCAGGATATATGATAGCTCCATACTTATCAAAGCATATCACCTGCTTAAGTTAATCAGATCTGGAATTCGAAAAATGACTGCTGAACGGAAAGAATCAGCTTCAGTGTCACTCAGCTGTTCCAATGTATCATTGATAAAGGAAAAGGCATGAATAGGTTCGTCGAAATCTT